>QFFB01000025.1:0-21911 GCA_003316465.1 Ramaria cf. rubripermanens
CCAAGCTAAGTGTGCTTCCTGAGACATGACCATTTCTCCTCATGCGGATTCGTGTGGACAGTTTGAGGGGCTGGGGTTTGACTGCACTGGATCCTGAGTGAGAAGGTCGTTGTAGTGATATGTGAGGTGATGTAGATTGTGTATCAGTAGTGGAGACACCATAGACGCAGCTGATCCCACGGGAAAGACATCGGGCACATGAAGGTCGAGCACCTGTACACTACGATACACAGTCAATACCATATGACGACGGAAGAGGGATTGCGCCAAGCCTTGAAATCTGAGAATGCGCGAGCCGTTCTTACCTTAGCTTTCCTTCCTCTACACTTTTCGCACGCCTGACTTGTCCTCTGTCGCTTGAGTGGAGTAGGACTCCGTAGAAATATGCAAATGCCATCTGGGCCAGGTAAAGTACCAGTTTCATAGCCTTCATAGACAGAACCCCATGGAACATGGTAGGCTACTAGGTTCCACGGCTCATCGGAGAATTCTGGGTCTGCATTTGTTTCTAAGGTCATGCTGTCCGCCGTTATGGTTGAATCTCGACGTCCCGTTGGAGAGAGTGGCTCGCAAATGGAAGAACCAGAAGAGGAGGAGACGGATTCACGATGCCTGGCGAAAGTGGATGAGTGTTCGGGAAAGCAGTCTGGGCTGAACGAGAATGATTCATTGTGGCATAGTGTTCGCGGACAGGACGGGGAATCTGACTGCTGAACCTCAGTATACGGTTGGTAAGATGTGCTAGTTTGCCAGGGCATGGCGAGTTTGGAATATTCAAGCAGTTCACGGGGTTTTATATCTGAACGGGAAGGAATGTCGGGTGGACACGTCGGGATATAGTTAGCGTAGAAACTCAATATTTGAGAGATCTGCGCACCGGTACCCATGCTCTGGGAGGCGAGAAGGGTCTCGTAGTCCAAGGGAGACGTTGTTTAGGATTATAAGTTACTCGTCCAGAAAATATATGGGAGTCGCACGCCGGTTAGTTATAACAACGGCTCCATATCGGATTTAGCCTTCAGAAAAGAATTCTAGGATCAAGATTTACGGTCGCTGTCACATCCTGTCGAATAATGCTGCTAATGAGACAAAGGCAGGAATAGGCCGAGATTTTGTGTTAGTCGGAGGTGACGCGCCAAAGTCCGCTCTGGAGGCCAAGCAAAAAATTTCAGGTCAGCCTTTCAACCTCCGCTGATTGACTGCCGGTTCTGATTACCGTAACCTCCATGAGTCCATGTCCTCCGGGTGCCTCGGATTTTCTACACCAACACTATTTCTGCTCGTTTGTCAATATCACCTGGAGCCACTCAGAGGTACCAAGTTCTGCCACACTAAATCATCATTGATAACGCAGGATGAAAGTAGCAGCGCCGGCGAAGTTGACTAACGAACCATGGCTGGTGGCAACAGGTGAAACCACAATTCAAGATGAAGTAATCAGCGCTCGCTACTCGATTGCCAAGTTGTGCTGGCGGAGAGACTATAAGAAGGGAAACGGTGGAAAATATCATAATTTTCGGTGCCGTAAGCCCTAGCGCCGATCTAAATTAGGATATCCGTTCCGTTCGTCGTCGCTTGGACTATCTGTACGTATCGTGACTGAAATGACAACTACCCCGCATATGACGAATTTATAGATAAAGCCCGCTTATACTCGACGGATGCTGAGGGTGCTATAACCAACTTGATACACTGACCAGACTTGGACTATCATGTATCAGCCCGAAGGAAGAAATCTAACCCAAGGCCGGAAGGAGAGCATTGGATGTGGCCGCCAGGGACCCCGACATAAGCGCTCCCGGCACCATGCCATGCTCAGAATGAGAATTGGGGTTATGCACCAACACCCTGGGTTCAACAACTCACGAACATTATCTTCTCGAGGAGTTGAACATTCAGCGAATGCGGTCCTCGGACGATAACAAAAATCGTGACAATTAAAAACTCCACCTAATTCTGCAGGGTCAATTATGTTATTGAAATTTAATCCCTTTTGAGTCCCCCGGCCGGTCACTTGCTGGCTAATCTACGCAGCTTTTTGGGAACACGAATATTCAAATCTCAAAAACCCAACTGCGCCAGTTATGGCAAAATATAACTTCTGCGGCGTCTACATGAATGTCCTACCGAAAGGTTCGACTCGAAGCGGAAGAAACAACGACGGAGAGCATTCTTGGGGATTATCGCAGAAACAACTCAAGTAGCAATACAAACTAAATGCTCTGTGGTGTCCTGGAGCCGAAGGCATTACAAGAGAACTATCTCCGTGCACCGGAGCGCGACAACACTGGGTTGATCCAAAAGGCCCACTTCGAGGAGCAGAGCGAGGGACGTAAGAGGAACGTTCGAAAGTCATATATTACTAAAGAAGCTCTAAACTGCATACTATCACCACGAATTAGGTACCCGTTGTTGTTCCAACCAACGGGTTGGCAGAAAGCGAAGTTGTTGACATTTCTACGCCGCATAGATGCGAGTGGTAAAATAAATACGGGGAGCTGCAGTCTAAGGGAGCTGTCATTACCTCGTTCAATGTTGAAAAGAGGTACCGCTGCTTAAACCATTCGCCATGGCTGGGGATCTAGCTGTATCTACTGCCATTCAAATGTAACTGCGCCTCCAGATAAACTCCTCGACCAAGAAACCTCGTCATTTATGTACTCTATTGCGGCAACAGTAATGCAGCATCAACCAGTGTGAGTCATGCAAGCTAAGGGTCGGTATGGCAACCTCATTCTAATTCGGAGACAGTGGAACGGTTCGCGGAGCAATCTTGAAAACCTATACTGTATTGGAACTGGGCTGGATGGTGCCTGATCAGCAAACTGAAAGCGGCCATATCGATCTCTTGCTACGCGATACTGTATGCATTCGCAATACGTTCGGTGTTTAAATTCTAGGTGTGGTCCTCAGCAATATCCTCCGCAGCGCTTCCAGTGAGTACACCCGGATCACCTAGTCATTTATGATCAGTTATAACGAAGGTAGTTAAACTTTGTGATGATTGTCGAGAGGGATGATCGGCACCGGATCACTGTAAATGGTGGCGACAGGTAAGATGCTGGACGCATCGGTTAATCTTTTGGCGCACCAGTCAGAGCTCGAAGCTGGGTGCCAGTATACAGATAAGTACCAAGTCGATTGGTGCCTCAATTAAAATTGCGTTCGAATCGCGATTGGTTTGTAGCTCAGCGGCAAGAGCGGAGGTCCCATGGAGTATACTTGAGTACCTGGCCTCATAAGTGATAGCAGATAATTGACATGTCGGTGTAGCTAAGTTCATAAATAAGGTAACGGTAGCCGGAGAGATGACAAGGGTCGGGTGGCATAGAGTAGTTCGCACCGAGATGTAGTAGGGCCAGGGCAAAGTATCGTATCTCCTGGTTCCTCAGGCCTCAGGCAACCACGGGATTCGGGACAGAAAGCTCCGTGGCCGGATTTTGAGCCATATTTTCGGGGGTTAGACGAGGAAGTACGAACCCACGCCATTCTGGAGGAATAAAGTGTTCAGGCCCGAATCAGACAACAGGCTTTACGGAAACAGGCGGAAAAAATTACATACGTTAGGTTCTGCAAGTCTCCAGAAAATTTCTAACGAATTGCCTTCAAAAACAAGTACGAAACCAGGATGAGAGTGAGCAGTGCTGACTTGGATTGGGGACACACAAGGACCCATGAAGTACCTTTGAAGCTCCGCTCACAAACGTCCGTTGACTATCGAACAAGCGAAACAGCGACCTCGCGTTGACTCCCTACTTTGCAGCGCAAAACCATCCATCATGGTGAGTACACGTTTAAGTTCACAATGGTTCCAGGACTGCAAAACATATATGTCTACTTGTTTCCGGTGGATGGCTTGTCAATAGACGGATGCACCTGGTTCAGCTGTGTCGTCATCCATTACTGAAATTTCTATTTCATTAGACTAAGAAAAGGCGGAATACCGGGCGTAACAAGAAAGGCCGTGGCCACGTAACGTTCGTGCGCTGCTCCAACTGCTCGCGCTGCGTTGCCAAGGACAAGGCAATCAAACGCTTCACTGTGAGGAACATGGTTGAGAGTGCGGCTGTACGGGACATCAGCGATGCCAGTGTCTATTCAGGTCCGTCGTTCTCTCTATGTGGCAAGTGTCCATCTCGAGTATAACTTTGCTTGCAGAATACACGATCCCGAAGCTTTATATCAAAATCGCTTACTGCGTATCCTGCGCTATTCATGCTCATGGTACTTCCATACTTTCCCTTACTTTCTTGTACTGATGACATGCATTTTACTACAGTCGTACGTGTTCGTTCGCGTGAAGGACGACGCAACCGCGCGCCGCCACCACGTATCCGGTATAAGGATGGGAAAAAGGTCAACCCTGCTGTACAGGCAGCAGCGGATGCAGCACCTACGCCCGCTGCTGGAGCGCCTGCTGCCGCACGATAGAAGAGATATTTTACGAGAACTTTGTAGTATGAACAGCCAAAACTTATGTTGTCTCTTCCACGCCCGTATGCTAAGGCATAAGTATTGCTTGATTTCGATCCCAGTTAGAATCGTGTGAAAGCGCTTGTCTGGCGCCCACTTTGCCACTACCTCCTACATGGACCCTCCGTCCAAGCCTAGGACGCTTAGCCTCTCTGTTATAGTTCCCTTTACAAGTAGTGCGCCTTCTAAGATAGCATCGGCAGCTGCTACAGGTCTCTCAGAGAGGGTATCGCACCCGGCCCCGCTGACACCTGGTCGAAGCAAAGCTATCAACCCAGCGAAGCAGAAGAGATTGCTTCCAATAGCATGTCGAGTCGGTGAGTTGGAGATGAGTGTGCCATGTTCATGGCGTCTCATGACACACAGTGCCGATGGACCAGTGGTTCACAACTCGTATCGACCGAACATGGAATGTGCTTGATCTCAAAATTTGGCTGCTCTCGAAGGCCCTCCCCGCCCCAGTGCTCCCTCTTCCTGCTTCCTATCGTCCTAGCTCCCCCGTCACATTCGCTGCTGCGCCCCCACCAACATCTCGCCAATCAAATGCAACTTCATATCAAACATTAACGCCTCTCACATCTTCCACTTCCGTACCTCTGGCTGCATCGCAGTCCTCTGTCTCCCCTGTCTCCCCTATCATATTCGCTGATGCGCCGAGCCTCCCCACCCGCCCGTCAATGTCTGTTCATCATTCACCCCAAACACCAGTGCAACACTTGTTTTATCCACCCCTATCTTCAGCGGCAGACACACCCCGCCCTTTATCCCCAGGGTCAGTTCCATCCCCTGCGAGTGCTCGTGTCTCATTTGATCAAGATGATGAAAACTTACCTCTGTATGCTAATCCCTATGGCGCTATGCTACACCAACATCTCCATGATGAAGATAGCGATGAGGACGATGACGAAGTTGTTGCTATCGCGCCACGGTCCATCCCATACTCATTTAATACAGGTGCACCTGCCATATCCGGGCTCGCAGCCCTCAATTTCACACCAAATATGACTGTTTCGGGACGTGGTTATAGCGGTAGCCTTTCCAATATAGATACGGATCTTGTGCGAAAAGCGACGAACCTTGCAAAGCGTTGGCTTGTCTACAGCTTCTCAACGGTCAGCTACTCCTTCCTAGTCTTAATCACTCGTCTCACTTATCTATACCCAGGGTATGCTCTTGTCAGACGATCGCCCATTGACTGATTATAGTATTCGTGCATATGAGTTACTTGAGCTTCACCGTGCAGGTGCCTATGTCTCCCTACCCCGCACATCTGTCCCAATTTTCGATCCATTGTTCCCGTCGCACAACCGTGATGATGCCGTGCCGCCTCCCACTTCCACAAAAACTGCCCGTGCTTATCCTTCGGGTACAGCTCGACAGTCTTCCCGTCACACCCAAGCGGACACCCGAGAACTTACCTCCTCAGAATCTTCCGACGATGACTATGACCATCTGACCACCGGCAATCCGTATGTGCAGCCTTACTTTGATGGATGGGTTAAGGTACTACGCGAAGGTGCTTCGCGGCCCAACGGGAACAGCGAGCCGGGAGTTGATGCTGGTGACGCGGATAGCCAAGGGCGCAAAATGCGTCGTCGTGGCAGGGCAAAAAGCGAAGCGGCCAAATCTGGTAGAGGCAAGGACCGTACTCGTTTGGAACGAGAATGGAAAGACCTGAAGCACCCACTGCGGAAGGAAGTCGATACAGGCATGGACATGGAAGAATGTGGTGATAGGTGGAGGAAACGTTGGTTGATCATCCGGGAAGGTCTTTTGACAGTGTGGAAAGAAAGAAGGGACGACTTTCCTGAGGAGCGCTATAACATTGCGTCATGTGCTGGGTTGTTTGGTAATAGTTTATTTCTATCTTACTTGATTCAACCTAATATCCTTAATCTACCATTATTAGGCGCAGATAGACTTCCATCACTAACGACTACAACCTCGGACAAAGTCCCGCCCTTTGCGACGCCCCTTCTTCCGAACGCCGCCACGTCCCAGGTCCCTTCTTCAAACTCTATGACGACATCGACCTGTTCCCCTCTTTCACACCATGTCATCTGTGCCCGATTCCGTCAACGGTCGTCTCATATCGGGATGAGGCAAACTGGAAGTATGGACGGCAAATCATCACGTAAATACAATGAGCGAAATGGCACCTGGTTAGTGTTGAAGCTGGAAGACGCGACTAGTGAGCATTCTTCCCGTGTTGTCGCTCACCGTATTAATTTGCAATGCTTTCGTAGCTCATGAACATTTACTTCGTATTTTCCACCGATTATCTTATTCGTCACCAGTTCCTTCCTCTAGTCGCCCTTCAATATCTGCTTCCTCCACTGCACAATCGCGTACTCTGCCTACGCGAACGCTGCGAACAGATTTCGTCCCAAATCCTATCCCGCACCCACTCTCTCTTAGCTTCAGCGCGCCAAGCCCCACTCAGCAAGGTGACATAAGTCCTGTATCGCCATTTGACGAGTTAGCGCCAAGTGGTGGTAGTAATGATGAGGAGTGGGTCGACGCTGGCTCCTGGGGACGACAGCGACGTAGGACTCCTGGGAAATTTGTCTCTAAGTACTTTGGGCTTGGCCGTGGGGTAGTTGGCGTTCGTTATCCTGAGTGGCGAGAAGACATCGTACAGAAAGCCATCCATGCGGGCCGGGGTCTCACTCCCCCAGAATCCTGGGGAAGATCAGACCTATCATCTGAAGCAGAGACGCCCCGGAGTGACCAGCTAGATATATATGGCTTCGTGCGCGAGGATTTGGACAACTACGCAGCGAACCTCGTTCGTGAAGATTACGGGTCGGATGACTCGGACTCGGACGGGTTCAGTGAGGCGGAATGGGAGGGCTGGGCGTATGATTTGGATCGACCTAAAGTCATGGACGAGATCCGAACCCACAGGCCTACGCGAGATGGATTAACCACACCACAAGGGAGCCCAGTCAGCGATTCCGAGTTTGCTACCGTCCCCGGTCCAACTGTGGATGCTGCAAGCTCTCTGCTGTCACGCACCAGGCGGTCACGACCACGGAGCTTCAACAATAATAGTCCTGTCCAGGTCAATGTGCCTCCAATATCTCCAATATCTCCCTCGCCAACAACACCTAGTGCACGGCTCCGAGCTTCCACAATATCTGCCCACGCATCGTATTCAACCATTACCATGACTGAGTCTATTAGTGCGCCGGCCCCGCGTTTCGCCACGTCTACTTCCAATCAAACAGATCTGGGGCTTCGTCCAGACGTGCCGACGGCTTTGCGTGCAAGCGAGACAAACACAGCAAGTGGTGTTAGAAGCCTGATGCGCGGGTTGAGTATGCGAGCTGGGAAGGAATCCTTCATGAGAGGTTTAGAGAATGCGCTGGATTTCGTGGAAGGGAAGTAGGGCATACATTGTATTTATCTAGCTACCTTGCAATAATGATATTTCTGCCCGTTACCGTAGCATCGTGGCCTGCGTCTCACCGCAGACAACGGCCTTGCGCCCTGATAGCACTCACTCCACATCCGTGGTAGTGGTTATTCAGTTGTCGTGCACCTATTGGAAGCACTACATTGGAAGCACTACAATTTCCCAGGTGACGAACGTTGTCCTGTAAATGCGCAAATAATGTCGCGCATATTGATTGTCCTTACCAGCACCGGCCCGAGTCGCCTTTCCAAGCCAAAACGGTGATGCGAGACCAATTGTCTGATCAAAAGAAAAACTTGCAAATAACTCGAGTTTCGGTGCGATTTTCCGTGTTATTTTCATGGTTCTATGTAGAGGATCGTGCATGCATTGGCCATCCTTGCTACTGCCCCCATGTATGGCGTGGCTGAGAAGCCGACTATGTCCTTAGGAGTGGGTGAGGCAGAACATTCCTTTCGCAGTGCATGTTTACTCACCTGCTTGTTTTAGACAACCACCAACACTTTTAAGCCAAGATCTCACGTTGAGGGCTGAGTACAGTTGTCAACTTGATCGTTATTTCGGGTTAGCCCTCGCTGACTGAGGGCTCCAGCTTCCAGGCTCAGCCTGTCCGACCCCTGGATAAGTCTTGATATGTCACAAGCAGCCACGAGACCAGTTGGATATAGACCAAAAATTGCCGCGTACAGGTATGCAATAGGCCACCAAAGATGCAACTAATGCTTAGCGGAGTTCCTGAGAGTAAATCTTGCCTAATGGGTCTGCGTCCCGCTCCTTCTAACCAGAAATGAGACTTGCCGCAGCTGACCTCACCATGATGATTCGTTGACGATTCGGCCCAGTTTAGAGGACTCCAGGAGGATTCGGCTGAGCTCTTCCATCATATTCTATAAGTGAAGCTGAGGACACTAAAGATCAGGGTCCGAGCGTTTCTAGAGGAACCAGGCATCGGCAATGCTCTGGCGAGCGGCAAAGTTATTAACGTATAATCGGGGTTCCTCGCTCGACGCTCGTCATGTTTGGATATGGTTGCACACCACCGATAATGATTCCAAGCCGTGGGTTTCACACATCAAGAATCGCATCTTGTGGATAGTTAGTCATTTATCGGACATTGTGCGCGTCCCACTACGTGCTCTTTGTGGTTAGCCGTAACGTCCAGCACGGAGCGCCTAAGGTAGGCTTCGAGAAGCCTAACTACACCCGATTATGTCCACCAGGTTGGAGGCCTAACCATGACCCTGGAATTTTGGAGTGACCACCAGAACAGGAGACACCTAGAGACAGTAGAATTTCGGGCCATCTTGGACCTGGTTTTAGCACAAGCGATTGGACGCCAGTCCGCCCATCAACAGGCGGCAGGCGGTCTAGGCCGCAATTGCAATATCCTTTCCAACGTGGCCACAGGTCTCGTTGATGTGATCTGACCATATCTTGTGTCCGCAGCGGGCGGCCCATGTGAGATTGGTCATATATAAATGACCAGCACTGTTACTGACACTTTTTCCTTGTCTGAGACCCACTTCGCAATTTGCAGTCATCTGTCCCGTACATTACTGCCGCCATTCATTATTTCTGCGCTTCACAGTACATCGTTGATATTCCCCCCTCGTTAAGCATGTTCAAATACGCCATCGTTGCTTTTCTCGCGTTATTTACCACGCTGGTTAACACGGCGCCAGTTGTGCCGCGGCAAACACACTCTGGTGACACCACTTTCTTCGGGCCCGGCCTAGGAGCCTGTGGAAATCCCAACTCTGCGTCCGATCTCATGGTCGCGGTGTCAACTCAATTCTTTGACAGCTTGTAAGCATAAGTCTGTGCCGGTGGTATAGTGTATACACTGACCGTTGCTACACTTGTCAGCGGTGCACAATCGAATGGGAACCCGGTCTGTGGACGCCAGATTGTGGCCACAGCTCGTTAGTCCTTACTTTATCATGAATGGCAACGCGCTGAGTTCTGCTTTTCCAGCTGGTGGTAAATCCGTCACAGTGACAGTACAAGACAAGTGCCAGGCTTGCGCTCAGTTCGACCTCGACATGTCGCCGGCAGCATTCAATACCCTAGCCGACCCAAGCGTGGGACGTATTCATGGCGTTACCTGGCACTTGTTGTGAAGCCACTGGAAGATTAATTGTATCCTTATTAGTATTCAGGTGGTGGTAGCGCTCTAATCTGGCTATTGGAGACTTTAATTTTGTGAAAATATGTGACCAAGGAATTCTCGTGAGTCAGCGAGACTGCAAGATTGCGCATATATCGTCAGGAAACGCTGGCATGAGCGTACGGTGTACCGGATCAAGATGTAGGAAAGGTGGACAAGTGGCAGCGCTGGATCTAGCTTCCCACAACCTGAGCTACTACCTCAGACATTGGAATCCCTGGCTGTTTACTGTGTGGGTATGAGATATTCCAACGGTAGTGTAGAGTATGTAACCTACTGAAACTCAGAGTAAATCAACTCATCAGGATCATCATGCAAAGTTCGACGGTTGCCTTTGTTTTGGTACTGGCTAGAAGAGGAACACTGGTCCAAAGAAATATAATTAGGAGACTAAATAGCTGCATTAATTGATGGGTTTGGTGATGCGTAAAGTCCACGCCTCGGAAAGTCCTGGAGCGCGCACCGGAAAATCATAGATTGATGGGCACTAATCCGGTGCCCGAAGAGAAAGAAACGCACCGCATACCCTGAGACTTGATGGTCTGACCCTCTCAGAAGCAGAAGCAGAAGCCAGGATCCGAGCGAGTCGCAGGGTCGCCTGTGCGCCTCGGCCACTTCCCACGCGCACTCACTTCCCACCCAGCAAGAAAAAAAAACTGAGCCATTTTGGATTCAGGCTTTTTCTTGAGAGACTAAGGCCAAGTATATAGCGACATCGTCCACCATGCATAGGCTTGCAGCACAGGATCCATGAGTCGGCCTGGTGACTGAACCCGCCGCTCACTGAGCGTCGGGGAAAACAAGGCCGGCGGGGTTAGGCAAGCTCCTACGCTGCGCTGATGTTCCAAATATATCTGGAGTTCTCTGCGCATAAGTATCCCTAGACCCGTGTAATTTCAGAACTGGTCTTCGCAATGCTTGCGTCTCATGCTTGAAGCCCTGCTTGTAGCAGAATTGGTGTCCGTCAAATTCGTCCATGGCCGCCCGGTAGAGATGGTTCGGGTTTCCGCATGCGGAAAGCTGAAGGGAAGTGAATGCTGAACCATTGTCAGTTGAAATAAGTATGCATATATGAAGCTGTGAGGTCTTCAAAAAGCCAAGTATATATTATCCGCTATTTTCGCACAAAAACCCAGCTAGTCCTTTCTAGCCTTTTCCTTTTCGTGAGTGGAAATCCGACTGCCTATGGGGAAGCAGGAATATCCTTCATCGAAAATTCATCAACTAATGGACATGTAGGGGGAAGGATTAGGACTAAACAGCAAATTCGATTTTTAAGCCCTCCCCCCACAGACCAGGCGCAAAAAATAATTCTTTCTCTACCTCTGCACACTCCCGAAGCCCTTCGCACACCTCGCAGCAATAGGTGGCGACCCGCTTCTCATGTAACACACCTTCGCCTCCTGACACACGGTTGACGTGCACTACACAATAGCAATGGTTTACCATTTCATGATTCTGGGGCAATGGAGGCAAGCAGAAATACGTACATTAGTTGTGCGCGCGGACTGTCGGCCTTGATTAAGTATCCATTTATCGACGAGCTCAGGGTGTGTAAGGAAACCTAATGGTGTGGGTTCTAACCGACCGTATGGCATATGAGAGGTATAACATACTTTCGGTCACCATGTGCCACCAAGTCGCATCTGTGACGTCTCGCACATCAATTCATCACTTCAAAGTCATAACGTGATCAGCACGTACTCAACGGCGCATCATCTGGCCACGCGAAATTCCCGCCATATGCTTCACGTGTGCTATACTCAAAGTGGTACCTTATGGGAAGTGGTCAATAAGTTTCTCGAGTCTGAGATTTCACTAGCAGGAATGAGGGAGGGCCTTACGCTGCGCCAACTTCGGTCTGCTTATCAAGCTCTGGGAATGCGCTCACATTCGCGAACCACGTGTATGCCTCCATGACGCTACGAGCAAGTCATGTCAGTGACACGATTCGAGTAATGCCTCAAATAGTAGACAAACTCGAAGGTCTTAGAGTCCACTTCGTACATGCTAAACCCTGCAGGGAACATCTGTCATACATGAACGCATAGTGAACACAACGGACACGTACCGGAGTTTAACCCTACAAGCGGTGTCACAGACCCTCCGACCCAGGTTGTAGTGAGGGCGTTTTGGGCATCCATGGTCGTGCCATTGTTCCTGTCCATGATCGAGCAATCAGCTGGACAGACCCAACAATAGTACCAAATGGAAAGATAGAAGGGGCCGGGGAAAGAGAGGAAAGCAAAAACTTTACATCAATAGTACTTTGGCAACGAGGGAGCTGTCGGAACGTTCATCTAATCGTGTGTACTCACGCATAATATAAATAGCGAACCTCATCATGAATGTGCCCCATGAACACATTCGCGATGACATGCGGCGAGAAACGGTCAATGATCTGGTAGAAGAGATTCGGTCCGTTAGGGAGGGAGTTGCTGCCGTCCCAACCTGCCAGAGCGTTTTGAAGTGAGAGTTCGAGGGTGAGGGAGGGAAGGGAGAGAATGAGAGTCGAAGGAGCAAGGATTATTTAAATTGAAACGTGTCAGTCAATGACATAAAAGGGGGAATAGGATTATAGCTAAGCCACCCACCAGGTAGCACGTGCCCCAGAATCCACACTCTCTGTCCATTATCCTCCGCCGCTTGCAGCTCATCTGTTACAAACCGCAACATGCCGCTCACATCTGGGTTGGTAGTCTGTGATGAGTATTGTCACCCATTATTGCGTTAGCGAGAAAAGTTCAAACGCTTGATCGTAGGTGTGTACGTTTATGTAACTATCGGGAGATGTCGTTATTATCAACCTCGGGTACGTGAGGACGAGGGCGGGGAAACGTCTTACTTGAACCAGCTACAAGACATGATATGTGAGATTGCATTCTAAAGATGATAAGCGGGTTGGGCGTGCATACTTATTGTTGTACCAAAAGTCCGTATTCATACTGGAAGATGAGGGTGTACGATTTATATCGACCAGAGGCCAAAGCGGGAAGGGAGACAACGCACGTGATGATTTTCAATCCTTGCGGGGTCACAGTTGAGTATGCGGAGTAACTTCGCATGCACGTATGTCGTCAGCGACGGAAAAATGCTCTGAACACGCAATATGAAGTAAGTACTCACGTCGCCTTTGACACTCTCGCGACTTCTTCGGATATCCAGCCTTCGGTCTGCCAAAGGCTGAAGAATGTAGGGTCATTAACAATTCTCAAGGAAGGGCGGAAGAAAGTCGACACGAGGGTCGGAGAGCATAACGGCGCCGCAACTGAAATCGCAGCCGTCCAAATACAATTGACAAATGCAATACTGACTCTGCCAAATGACCATAATTCCATTCAAACTGATTCGCAAGCTGCTCCGGCTGAATGGAATGAGGCGCATCGAACGCCTGTGGCCACGTATCGTGATTGCCCTGTTATCCCCCGAGTGTCAGGGACTTACACAATATGCGTCGCGCAGGCGAATGATGAAAAAAAAAAGACGGCAAGTGCCACGCACCATCGCAGCATAGACAGGCCCTCCCCCTAGATACGCCTTGAAGCCGCTGTACACTACGCTTTCGACATACTCTACGTAGGCGCGTGACAGTTGATTGTCGTTGTCATGCGAGGTGAGGTCACCTGTAAAAACAGTGAAAGCTGGTGGCGTGGATTTTGCGTTGGAATGCCCATGGCCAATGTCCTCGTTTGCGATACCTAATTCACTCTAAGCGTGACGTACTAGGGAATTTTTTGTATCGGTATAAGGAATCTATACGACTAACCGCTCCCTGTTCCTGTCAATGGCCCGATGGCATGGAGGACCGCCCCAGCCAGGTTCCATGGAGTGTCACAATTAAACGCCCCGAAGCGCGGTGCAGGGATAGAGAACTGGCCTGGAGGGAGAGCGGAGCTGATGTGAAAGTAGAGGATTGTGTAAATACGCATACAGGCGAGAAGTGACAGAGGGAGGAATCCTTGGAAAGGGGCATTGTATACGTACTTTGAGGTTCCAGGGCGACAGCACAAGAAATCGCTACAGTTAGCTTCTGCGCCAATAGTGTATCCTATCGGTGTTATGGTTCAATATGAACGACAGTACACAGTGGCGGTGCCAGAAACGCACGCGGATCAATATGGCTACCACACATACAGGATTCATGTCAGTAAATGTCATGCATCGAAGTCATGTCACATACAAATCCGACAAATGTAAAACTCTTAATGTCTTTGCATTTTTACTTCTAGCCGGGGCAGTTGCATTTGTTGGTTTTGGTTTCGCGAACCACGTGGAGAGGACAGATGTAAGGTCAGTAGGCGCTGGTGCAGGACAATTCTTGCGCAGCGGAATTATGGACTTTGAACAAATCCACTAATGTTATGTGAAAAGATAAAATTTGTGATTTTTGCGATAATCGGGACTAGGACACACCTGCCCATCGAGGCCGGCAACGTCTGCGTTGGCAAGAAGTTGTGTGGCGATTTGGCCGTCTGAGTTGGCGCTGAATTCCTGCTCGCAGCTCCCAAAGGCTATATTTACGCGCACGTATGCAGCGTCAGGTATCATTTCTTGTACCATTCGTGCATACACTGACCTCTGAATTTGACGAGGTTACACAGCTGAATGAGAAGCGGGGGAACCTCCCACGGCGCCGTTAGTGCTAAATTCTTAGCAACAAGCAAACTCGCTATACACTGTGCGCAGCTACTGTTAAATGTGGTCGAATTGAGCACCTCTTTAATCTCGACGAAAGCTGCTGTGCGAAGCGCGATCGAGCCTGGTGTGGAATGGTTTTGCGTAGGAGGAGAGACGACGGGCGAGTCTGAGGGGTCGAGGATAGAAGGAGGGAGGACAACGGGATCTATGAGGTTGGCGGTGGGAATTGTTTTGGGGTTTGTGAGGTCGAGTGGGAACACTGTCTTGCCCTTATGACAGATTAAGTATCACGTCAAGATACATGTTTGCTGATAGACGTACGACAGGATCTGTGATGACTGGTTGTGGTTCTACGGAAGTCTGGGACGGACCAAAGCCAGGGTAGAATGCTTTGAGGAGGTCAGTCACGAAAAAGGGCTGGGCTGTAAAGTCGGCTGGGACGTCGAGCGAAGCTGGCGGGGTCGCGAAGAAGACGGAGCTTGATGAAGCTCGCGTCGGCCCCATGATGCTGGACTCGTGGCTAGCAGCATTAATGTTGTCTGCCGTCACGGCTGCACGCGTTGCAGAGACTGTGCCAAATGCCACAAGGACGATGTTGAGCCAGCTACGGTGAGAGGAGTATTTTTCAGTACACATTGCGGCAAATTGGGCGCAGGGACGTAGAAGCGTGTGCCTGCTTTATAGTTTTCATCTTCCGTGACCTGTCTATGAATATAGACCAAGCACGTTGGTCGATCCTCAGACACGCCCACACGCTTGCTTGCATACCCTCTATAGGACCATAGATCCCTAAACGTGTTTACGGCATCTTGGTGAGAATATATTGTCGGTGGTTCAAGTTGTCGACAGTTGTCATTAATATTAGGTCCACACTCGCATGGTCATCCGACTTGGGAAACTTTCTACCGAGCCACAAAACTCGGCGCGATGCCAGGCGCTGAGCTTGATGCCTATAATATCTGATAAACTTCGGCATGCACAATTGGCCTGATAATTCCGTATCTACATCTATTCTCGATAATCTATATGGAAACACGTCTTTCCTTACTCTAATTCCGCGAGGTACCTTTTACCGTAAATTATGTTAAAAAACTGTTGTAAGAAATTGTCGCAAGAAGCATTCTGAGTGACTCCCCTCGGAGTACCAAAACTCCCAATTATTTACTCTTTCGTCCGATCCTGTACGACGTAACTCTGAGCAGGGTCGCAATACTGCATATGTCCCAGACTAGCTCAGTTCCGCCCACTGTGGGCAAGAGGGTAAAAATATCCCACGAACCCAATATGTAACTTTCATATTATGGCGTGAAAGCCAATGCCTACTGTCCGGGACAGAACAGGCTAGGAGAGTCGCCTCGAGTCTGGAACATCTTGTGACGAGGAGTACCACGGCCTGAGGCTTGAGCGCGCGAAGGCTCCAGTGAAAATCAAGCGGCAATCTGACATACCTTTTGCCTTCTGTCACAGTTTCAAATACTCTTCGATCCATTGACTACAGTTTTTGGCACTACACTGATGGAATCAATTTGAATGTAAACCAGCACCATGGCAATATACTACGGTTATGTTACAATTCATGACCTCGAGCATGATATTGTCCAGGATGCATATGGTGGCAAGGAAATGATATCGCCATGTCACGGTGTCCAAGAAACGAAATTCAGTGCTATACATGGTTCAACCGTGGCTTTGACCGCGTTCCCGCCGGCGCTCTTAATGCGCGAATAGTATCGAGTGGCGATTCTGAAAACGGCAGAAAGTTGGTTTAAGGTTCATCCTTGGACTTCTTGATTACTCGCCTGGGCCGGAAGATCTCGATCTACCCACTACTATCATTGTGCTCTGCGTCTGGTATTGGCCCCGATCCCCTGACTGGTTAGGGATGTTGACAAGCGACTCTGCTGCAACCCCGTTCTCGAGATCTGCGCTCGCTTCCCGATCAACTCTCGAAAATTTTGTCTTGGCAGGTGGCGGAGGTACAAGACTTTGCTGACTATATCGGGAGATGGGCGATGCAGGACGTGGCGTCTTGGCGTCATACGTCGATTCTGATTCCAGACCTGGCTCCGAATGTTTGCGAAAGAAACAAGGAAACCAAGCTTGGAATATGTCCTGTCACAGACAATTCCCTTCAATGCCAGGGCGATACAAGCCACCAACTTGTCTGAACGTACCCGTGAAGTGCAGAATATGAGAAAGACAGCAAATGGTTCTGTATGAATCATGACGACACTGAGCAGATGTATAGTGGCAAGATGCAGCACGCACGAGTGGCTAGCAGGAGAGTCCCCGCTTCCATCCCTGGCTTGAAAATGGCACTGATGGACGATCTGTATGTAAGAGACACGCGGATAAGCCGCAGTCATATGAACGGAGTAAGAAGAGATGAGAAAAAGCTCATTTTTTGCAAACAGAGTCACCGGTTATAGCTCAGCACAGAAGCATCTAAACCATCACTTACATCATAATTACAATCTCAAATACAGTGAATGCAACCATCCGGATGAGGAGCTGGATATCGACCGAAGACATCTCGCGCAATGGCCTTGTGGTTATGCGGCTGCCATATTTCAATCGTCTGCGTCGAGCGAGATAATTGCGATAGAACACCATTGCGATCCAGACTGTACGGGGGGTATGAGAATAGGATGTAGAATAGGGGAATGAGAGGAGTGATCCGGTGATGACTTACATTGTGCTATGAGCATAAAGGCAGCAACGACGACTGTAAACAAAAAAATTGGGATAGACCTATCAAGTGTATGAAAAACCGATGCGTGAAAATCAACCGTTCCAGAGAAAGGTACTAGGAGCGTACGTACACGTTGTGATTTCGAACCTCGCAGAAAAACAGTTCACGACTCAAATCGCGTGGATGTTGGGCACCCACAACGGCAATATAGAGTGAGAATGTGAGAAAGGTGATGTACGGGCCGCTGAGGAGCTGCAGGCGATCAGGTTAGCGGAGCGAATGGATGGGGTCGTGATGGACGGCTTCAATACTCACAAGGATCATACGTAGGTCCAGCGCGAATGGTCGTGGTGTATGGGAGTGAATTATCTCGTGGAGGACAGTACAAGCCTAGAATGCACGTGTTAAAGCATAATACATAAATGAAATAGATGACCCACATGTACCACCACCGACAGATACGCCATTGCGGCCCTGCAGCGCGATGTGAGCTTTAGAAACAATTGATTGAAAAAAAGACACACATGGGAGGCACCGCGCTGATTGTGGACGCTTGAAATAGACACAGCATCTGGCTTGGTTCCGCATTGTACTTTCCGGTATAGAACCTGCCCAAACGTCACGTTCACCATCTACACGACGTCAAGTAGCATCTCACAGGAGCTCGGGTGGAATCGTAGCCAGCGTCCATACTATACAAAGATTGACAACAGTAGGGTTGCGGCGTGCAATGCGTTTGTGAAAAAGGAGCGTGGTGATAAGGATGGGCAGAGTCACCTGGCCTGCCAGCTGTAGCCCGATCCAGGCGGTGCGCATGTTTTGTGCAGTCTGAGATAGTGTTTCGGTGCTGGTTTCATTGGCAGTGAGTACCCCTCTCGCCATGTGCGATGCACTGGGATAGGAATGAGACCCTCGGTCAACGAGCAACGTGATAACGTTCATCGCTAGCGAGGAACATGCGCAGGTGAAAGCGAAAAGAAGGAGAAGAAGTAAGATACAGATGAAATAAAACCGGGTACTGTAGGTGAGCTAAACGCGGGAGTGGCCCTCCAGGAGATGGGGAGGGTGTTGAACGGGAGGGGCGCGTTGCGTGTCCAAGCGCGCGGGAACACCAAGCTTCCCTCTTGAAATTAGAATCTGGGCGTGAAGCTGATGCCATCGGTGTCCGACTGCGTAGCGTCTGCGTGGGAATCTGAGAACTACAAAGGCGTATGTCACTGATAGCTTAATGGATGTATAGCCTGCGCCGCGGAAGCAAACCCGCCCATCGACAGTACTTAGATTCGTGTTACACAGATCATTCCAACGCTGTGCCGAGGCTGAGTAATGGTAGGTCGCAATAGTAGTCTGGCAGTGGATCAGTTCTGACGGATTGACACACTGTTACCACCCCCATGGGGTGACGTGTAATGTGTACGGTGCCGGAATCTCGGTTCCGGGCACTCCTGAAATTACTCCTGTTTTTTCATTGCGCATGCCTTGATTCTATCGAGAACTTGCAAAACACGCCTGATGAGTAGATGTCGGAAATGAAGGGTTGCATATCACTACGACTTCTCAGCGCCGATTGCTCCAGGTACTTCCTTCATTCTGTTACCTCAGTCTGTAGCTCAATGGTAGCCAAGGCGACACCCTCACTCAGCTTGAGGATAGACCTTTCATCTGTGGTATGTTGTCCTTGACGCACGTCATTCAACAATGACAATGTCGGAAGTGTCATCTTATCATATCGTCTTTTAGACATCGCGACGACGCGAACTTGACGCGCGTATATCAATCTTTGGTCCTGTGGTCGTCCTTAAAATATCTCATAATCTGCATCAAGACCCGTCTAATGGAGACGAAGTTGGTCGTGAAGTTTCCGATGTAGCCAACGCATGTAGAGGCGGGCTTTCTTCGCCGGACCACTGACTCCTTCCTGACCGTTGTGGTCTCACAACACCTTACCTAATAACACAGATTAATATGTTCTACTCCGAATAACCGTGATGCTCGTTCTGGCTCACAAAACATGGCCTCGGTGGGGCTCAGAAATTCGTGCCCCAAATCTCCGTCTTGTTGTTCGTCTCAGCGAAAATATCGTTTTAGCCATCATCATGACTCACGAGCTAGACACGGTAACATAGTAAAATGGACTTTGGACTTAAATAGGCTCATCTACATGTACCGTCTAGAATGCCACGAGACTGATGGTCAAATTGACCTCCAAACTGCGGCGTCCGAAGGCATAAAAGTCTTGTTGCTTCTGCTTCGTGGAATCGCTGTCGTCTTGCTCATTACTGGTGAATCGGCCTCCGTATTCTGAACTTGAACGGGTTCTTGCTCAGGGCAATATGTTCGAAGCAATCCCCCTATTTTACTAACTAGGTGTACGTTCGTCCATTTGTTATTGTTATGGAAAATGATTACTTTGTAGGATTCTCTCGCACTGTTCCTCATCGGAGATTACTAGTGTCATTTGTCGCTAGACTCGTGACCAGAACTGCGTCAATGTTGTAGACAGAAGGTAATTTCGCACGATTTAGTCGAGCCGGACGGCAATTTCCGGACCCCACAGGTCAGAATCAGGGCATCGGGACACGAAATATGTTGCCCGGCAACTTGGGTTCTCTCCATCGCAGAGTAAAGCATTGCATTTCGACTTGAGGAACATAAAAATATAATTTTATCAACTATAAAGGCTAGGATCATCAGGGAACTCTCCAATTCCATAAGGCTAAGTACTGGGGAATAGATCATACCTGATTCCGATAAGCCGACCTGTGGGGGTCCGGAAATCGCCGTGCGGACGATTAAATCGTGCGAAATCTCCCAGTCGGTCCACGAGGAACGCAGCAACTAGTCTGACAGAATTAGTTACGGGTGAGCAACAGAGCCTGATGGCCTGCGGCTCGGTACGTGTTCAGGTCAAATCTGTGACACAATTAACAGGACAGTGTCTCGGGAGCCTTCCGTAGCATATGTCAGTGATACCTGATTCGAGCGAGCACAAATCCCCTCTATTTGACTTCAAACAGAAAGGTGAATTCTGCCTAAGTTTGTACGTGCATTCTTCGTGCGTATTACCTTCGTCGTCCCACTCTTGGTCCCACAAGCTTCCCATAAATACTTTTTTTATCCTGTTCTTATCTTGTGAGCCATCACCTTGATGGCATCCAGTTGACATCGACAGAGCACGTCTGGCAATTGAAGAATCACACAATGAAATTCGTCTATCATTCGATCCTCAAGCCTAGTCCTTCCGTACTGCCGGCCTAAGCGCTTCTGATGTATACGATGCACACCCATATAACACATACTCAGCAGCGGAATATCCTCTACCTTAGCCTCGGCTTAACCTAACCATCCTCATATATCTTTCTTCGCAGGCTATCACGCTCTTTTATTTTATTTTCTCTGCTACGAAGTTCCCCCGCGCTGGTCGCTATCTTTCTTGACTTGACACGTCGTTGGGCGGGGTATAGCCATATGTCTACGACACCGCCGTTCGGTTTCGTATCCCTTTCTCCGGGCATTGCAGAGCTAATCTTGCCGCCTGGCATGACCTTGGAAGAGTATGAGTCGCTACAGGGTTCGCTGGGTAGGTTCAAGTACTCTCACCGTTATTCAAACGAGTTAGCCAACGCAATCACTGTCGTTGCACAGTTACGACTACCATTGCAGTCGCCGTCGCATTCGGCATTCTGATATGTGATTAGTGAGTATCTATTATCTCTGAAATTAAAAGATCCGATGGATTGATGTGCATAGCGTACATCTATCTTCCAAAGAAATACAATTGTATCAGGCTTCAAGCAAGAGCGTTTGGTGCAGTCCCGCCACCTGGGCGTGGGTACGTTTTCTCCGCAGGGTACCTCATACTGAATAAGATCGCAGTTTTGTGCTCTTGCGATATTCGGGCATCCTCGCCATGTTCCCTGCTCTAATTTTGACATTGATCCAGAGCAAGCATTGTCACGCCGCCGTTATGTCAAGTCAGGTTGGCGGTATCCTGGTAGTCGCGTCGTCTGGCGTCATCTTCTCCTTCCGTGTATTTTCTATGTGGATCGGGCACAAAGTGGTCTATGCCGTTGTAGGACTTATGTATGTGTCGATGGTCGGATGTTGGGTGAGATATTCAGTCGACTTTCCTATATATACATTACAGCATGTTTATTTTACTTCAACTAGTGTGCTGTTGTTTCGCAGTACCGCACTGAAGTCGCTACTCCAGGCCCCTTTGGCTCTGGCTGCCATATACTGCCCAGCATGCCTTGGGCTCCGATCGGACACACATTGTCAGTAGCATTTGACACGGTGGTCCTTCTGCTCGCCGTCTTCAAGCTGAAAGGCCACTGTGCCTCGTCATCCACTGTCGGCTATGCTATCCACCGCGATGGCTTGGTCTATTTTCTCATCACAGCAACTACGAACATCGTTGTTCTCATCATCCAGGTCTTGGGGCCAAGCTTCGACCTCATCAAACCCATTGTTGCGTCGGTTTCAACATTAATCACAGCAACGATGGGGGCCCGCGTATATCT
>QFFB01000027.1:6404-30298 GCA_003316465.1 Ramaria cf. rubripermanens
AACCGACGCCGATTGGGAGTATTACACGGAGTGAGCGTTCTTGCCACATTATTATAGACACGTTATCTCTGATTCTAAATAATCGGCTTTTCCTCTCAGACCTCAGCTCGCTCTTAATAATCGAAAACTCTTTTGGCCTCGTGGCAAGCTTCTTGGAGGTAATCCTCTCCCTGTGTCAGATATCTCCATGCACGATCACTTAATGCACACTCGGACAGGTAGCAGTTCCATGAACGCCATGATGTTCACGGAAGGGGCCCCTTCTGACTACGATGAATGGGTACGCCTTGGAGCCAAGGGCTGGGACTATGAGAGCATCAAGCCCTATCTTCGTCGAGTAGAGGGCCATGTCATCCACCAGGACCACCCGAACACTACTTACAAGTACCGGGGCGATAAGGGGCGGGTTCAGACTGGTTACAGCCGCTGTGGAGTGAGTACTACCCCCGCTCGGTTTGCCTTGTCTCATGACCCATCGTAGGCCATTGCAGAGGATTACCTTCGTGCATGCGCTAAGAACGGGATCGAATATAACCCGTACGCAGATTGCAACCCGCCGTTCTCGATGGTCATGCTGATATTCCCACTCGTCTCATCACAAACAGCGACGTAAACACTGGTACCAATCCACTGGGAGGTACCGAAACCATGACTTTTATCGACAACAAAGGCCACCGTGCGTTGTCTCGCCGCATTTCCCAGCTGATCAACAGACGGTATGTTAATAATGATCACAGGTAGCTCATCAGCGACTGCCTTCCTCGATACACAGACCCTCTCGCGCCCGAACCTGCACGTCCTCATACAATCAACCGCCACCCGGATTCTATTCACGTCCGACTCCAAGCCGCGAGCTGTAGGTATCGAGCTCGCTCGTGGCCCCCAAGATCCTACGCGCTTCCGCGCTGCGGCAAAGAAAGAGGTGGTCATATGTGCGGGAGCAATCAACACGCCGCAGTTGCTCCTACTGTCTGGTGTTGGACCTCGCGAGCAGCTTCAAAAATTGGGTATCAATGTTGTGGTCGATCAGAAATGGGTCGGCGAAAACTTGTCTGACGTGCGTGTTGATACTTTATATTATTGGGCTTGTGAGGCTTAGGGTGAATTATGGATTTTCTTGGTGTCGCAATCAGCATCCAACTACTGGGTCCGTATCCTTCCGTGCAAGGCTCGGTACGTCACTCGATTATCTCAACGAGCCCGACGGTGCGGGTCCGGCGCTACAAGAATGGATGGAGAAAGGTACTGGCCCTCTGACCTCCAATGCAAGTATCCCATTTTCACCGAACGTCTCGATTGCTGATCAAGTATACATCTAGGTGGCAGAGACAACCACATTCTTCCGATCAACGGACACGAATCGGTAAGCCTGAGTGCTCACATACATATTTCAAGGCTCTCCACCGTCCGCGCGCCCATTTTTGACCGATTGGAACTGTGGCACAGGCACCCTTTTGCGACGAAAGCACATGGACTCAACATCGTCGAGGACGCAACATCAGGGCCTGGCGCGCCGGATATTGAGATGATTGGTGCTGGTATCGCATTCCTCAACCACGGGTTTGAGATTGCGCCCCCTGGTACCAATATTTTCTCTATTGTGCGTATTTTCTCTCTCTTTGTGAGGTGGGTGTATAGGGGTCCTGAGTCTAATGCATCTGCAGTTCCCAATCCTGCTGCGCCCGCAGAGCATTGGACACTTGAAACTACGATCTTCTAGCCCATGGGAAAAACCCATCATTGATCCAAAGTACGCGCATTGTTCGTCTCGTGTCCCTGCTGTGCGTCTTTCTAACAGGCTACACCCTTCAAAAGGTGCTTCTCTCATCCGAACGATATGGCTGTCATGGTGCGGGCGATCAGGCTGGCACTACGCATTGGGCGCAGTGAGCCACTCGTCAGCCAGCTCGAGCTCAAGCCCCATAGCACTGACAAGGAGGACGTGTTCTGGCCTGGTGATGCCGACCCTGACGTCATCACCGACGCAGAGATCGAGGCGTTCATTCGCCGGAACGCCCAGACGAACTATCACCCCGTGAGTATGAGTATGATTCGTGTCTGGTTCTTACACTCAAAGTTATGCCTCGCGGGTACAGGTTGGCACGGCAAAGATGGGAGCGAGCAAGGATGATGGGGTAGTAGATCCAGAGCTACGCGTGTATGGCATCGAAGGCCTTCGTGTCATGGATGCATCTGTCTTCCCAAACCAAATGTCTGGACACCCAGCGTGCATCGTCTTCGCCATGGCATATCGTGCTGCAGAACTCATCCAGGGTGTCGCCGCCAACTAATGAAGGGAGCAAGTGTTTATTGAAATAAATGAAATAAATGAAATAAATATCTCATGTATGTCCATACGTGCCGAAGAATACAGTCTCCCCGACTTTCTTTAAAGAGCATGGTTTAGTTTGACGAAGATGTGAAGATAGTTTCACCCAAAGCTATCTTACTACATCTGTGACCAGTCTCTACAACACTGGAGGAGTTTATACCTAAGCCACTGGGTACAACGCCGTCTAGTGTGTTGGAATTTGATGTCATACAAGGTGCATGTAATTCAGACCCCGACTTTTCGTGGATATCTCAATCATCACCATTCACATCGCAGCATTCTTTCCTCAGTCGTTCACGTACTCTGAACGTATGAGGTAAGAACTGTTCTCCACCATCGCTTACCGCGTTGTAAACTCGCACTAGAGCTCACTGTAGTGAAGGTAATAAAATAGTCGTCCATGTAAATATTCTGAATGGTCTGATTTATGACCTTGTTTTCACCCATCGTGGCCACGCCGCCAGTAAACGAAAACCCTTATGTAAACCCCTCCCCCCAAAAAAATAAGTAAGTATTTTTTTGAAGTTATCTAGGTGACTTGCTTACAGAGCCCTTGGTAAACCAAGGGGGTGTGTAATAGTGACTAGGTTGCCCGCAGCTTCGTAAATCATCAGCTCGGGAATAAAAACCGTCAAAGTAATCCTTGCCGTTCCTTGAGTTCCAAATCCTCTTTTATCTTATACACAGAACGAGCATCCTGGTGTTGGAGTCAATAACAAAGCCGAACCGCAAGATGTGACAGACTTTAAGGATTTCGAGATCTATTTCGACGACTCTCATTTCTTCTTCAGGGGATTCAATCCGGGTAACAGCACCCTTGAAAGGTAACGCTACCCCCGAACGACCCAAAAAGCCCAGATCCTGCGGTCCTCCGCAGCTACAAGGCAATGGTTATATTTAGACAGGAAAGTTAGCGAAAGAAACAGACTTTACGAAGACAACACAGCACTCGTTTTCGTACGCTCGATTCACCAGAAGGCTATCGAGCCAAGCAATCTCACCTGCGCCCCTGTCAACAGTGAACTGCAGTTAAAGAAATTAAACCAGGAGAAAAGTGATGTCGCATACTGTGGGTCGTGCCCTTGACCGACTTCACCGACGTCTTCAAAAACCCAGTACGTTGGCACGATAACCACTTCCACGCCTTGGCGAAGCAACGCACGAAACGCCTCAGGCCATGCTATATCCCAACCTGCAAAAGTGTCGTATCGATCAGGATTGAAGATGCAAAGGATACGTGAAGGCTTCCTCCACACAAATAAGTAGTCCAGCTTTGAACAAATCTGTCTCGAAAATCTGATGATCTTCCAGATCCCCTTGAAGATATTCCTGACCAGATAGATCCTATAGTATGTTGGTTAAGATGTTGTCGAATAAGCTCACCTTCTCTCTAATGCAGCATACAGTAATGATGAGTTATAAGGTATGAACCTAAAGTAAAATAAAGATGGGAACAAACGGGTGCCTATACACGCTGAGTCTCAGCACAGCGAGCTAGAGAAAATCAAGGTACCAGAGATGCTTCTTTCGATATTCACCCAACACGCGTCCATGCTTGTCAATGTATCGTGCGCTTGATAAACCACTGTGCTCAAAACACGCAACAAACTGACCACCGGGAACCTACGTGTTGAAAAGGTGTGCAGAATTATTTGGGCTCCTCTCAACGATAGTCCCAGCAACAATGTCTATGTTATATTGTTGGGCCAACACTTGCAAGTCTCCCAACCAATGTTCTTCATCGAAGGCCAGATCCAAATGGTCGGCAATTACTCCTTGTATGAGAGAATTGATGAGCGAGACAGATGTGATATAATTATCGTTTATGTGGGTACCTGTCAGGAAGTATTCGGGAAAGACGATTAAGTCAGCTCGCTGGTCCGCTGCAGAGGAGACAAAAGCATTGAGCTTTGCGAAGTTATTCGACACTGAGCCTGTGGCAGGCGGCTCTGAGGCAAATTGACATATAGCGATGCGAACAGGACGAGGCATGGACGGCGCCTATTTGGACGCGTCAGCGCGACAACGCGTCCTTCTCTACCATGCCTGCACCAACGTTACCAGTGACACCTGTCCCTTCTGACGATCCCAAGAAGAAAAAGAAAGAAGTAGAGGGTGATAAGGGAAGAACTAACGAAGTACTCAAAGACGCTGCAAAGCAAGAGGAAGGCGAGGAGCTAGTAAGTGATCAGCTGCAGGGATGTGACGTTTACTAGACCCTACTATAGTCAGAGGAAGACCAACAGCTCAAAAATGAACTGGAAATGTTGGTCGAACGACTGAAAGTAAGTTTCGTGTGGCCCCGTCCCACGCATCCAAGCTTCATTGTCAGTCTCACAGGAACCTACAACGTCTTTACATCGTCCAGCCTTGGAAACACTTCGTACACTCATACGAACTTCCACATCTTCGATGACCTCTGTTCCAAAGCCACTCAAGTTTCTCAGACCACATTATCCTGATTTGCAATTTTTACACGAGCAATGGCCTCCATCTGAGGATAAGGTGCGCTTCAATAAGTGCTTTATACACGGTACTCATTCACACGCCATTCGTAGAGTTTATTTGCGGATATTCTTAGTGTGCTTGCTATGACATACTCCGATACTCAACCTCGTGGCACTCTCCATTATCGACTCTTATCCGCTTCTGCGTCGCAATCTCCATCTGAACCCGGCTCTTGGGGCCATGAATATATTCGCCATCTCTCTGCAGAACTGGGCTCAGAATTTGCAATCCGCTCAGAAGCTGACCAAGATACTGCTGAGCTTCTGGACCTTGGAACACAATGTGCTAAATTCTTGATCGGGCATAATGCAGAAGCGGACGCGGTGGATCTTTTGGAAGAGCTGGAAAGTGTGAACACAATCAGCAACTTGGTGAACGGCGACACTTTTGCTCGGGTTTGTGCTTACATGCTCAGGTCAGCAGTCTTTCTATATTGCAGCACTTGTTCTGCTGAATATTAATTCTGTGGGTAAGTTGTGTCAACTTCTTACCTCCGCCAGACGACGTTGCCTTTCTTAGAACGGCACATGATATATATATGAAGCACAACAAGGTACCGGACGCTCTAGCTATTGCTATCCGATTAGGGGATCCCGAGCTTGTAGAGAAAGATTTTCGTTCTCCAGCTAATCCGTATGTGAACGGAACTGGGCGTTGAACCTCCACGTCTTTGCTGACTTCAGACTGTACGCAGCCAAATGAGACGCCAGCTCGCTTTCCTTCTCGCTCGTGCACACATTCCTCTTGAATGGATTCAACCCCAGAATCCGGATGATGACCCGGAAGATTTATCTGAAGATCTCATTGAATGTCTCAGTAATACGCAATTATCTATACATTTCCGCGAATATGGTAAGGAACTCGGTGTCATGGAGCCCAAATCCCTTGAGGACATTTACAAGTCGCATTTGGAGAATGTCCGTAAGTCATCACCACCTTTGACCCCGCATGATACTCCTCAGCTACTGAAAGCGTGGGTGCGGATAAGGAACGGCGACGACAGTGGATTCCGCTCGTGGAAACCTTGCGGGAACTTTCGTCAACGCATTCGTCAATGCTGGATTTGGTAACGACAAACTTATGGTTGAGGCAGAAGAAGGCAACAGTTGGATCTACAAGAATAAAGAACACGGTATGGTCATTCAGATCTTTCTTACGAACTTAACGCTTATCCTTGCTCTCGAGGTATGATGAGCGCTGCGGCGAGTTTAGGTCTCAGCCTACTATGGGATACGGACGTTGGTTTGAGCCATGTTGACAAGTACACCTATTCGTCCGAAGAGCATATCAAGGTATATCTCATACATACCATGTTTTTTAGCCTCGAGTCTGACTTTTAATGAGGCTGGTGCACTCCTGGCGACTGGCATTCTGAATTCTGGTGTACGGACGGAGGCTGATGCTGCTCTGGCGCTGCTGGGGGACTATGTCGGAAATAAAAGTATCCCTCTTAAGACAAGCGCCATTGTAGGGTGAGCGTTCTCCCTTACAAATAATAAATCTATAAACACATACTTGGCAGTCTTGGTTTGGCGTACGCGGGTTCTCATCGAGAAGACCTGATCTCGCTATTACTTCCCCATGTTGCAGACGATACTGTATCCATGGAGATTGCCTCTCTTTCCGCTCTGGCCTTAGGTTTCATCGGTGTGGGCAGCTGCAATTATGAGGTTACTAGCACAATACTTCAGACTCTCATGGAACGTGAAGATTCACAGTTGAGCGATAAGTGGGCGCGCTTCATGGCCTTGGGACTTGCACTTATCTTTCTGGGTAAGTTCCGCTGGGCTCTATGATTGTTTGCTTCTTATGCCTTTTGAAAGGTCGACAGGATGCTTCAGATGCTACTATCGAAACCTTGAAAGCGATTCCTCATCCCTTATCAAAACAAGCCCAGATCTTAGTTGATGTTTGCTCGTTTGCTGGCACTAGTAATGTCTTGAAAGTGCAGAGTCTCCTCCATTACTGCAACGAACACCTTGACAAGGAGAAGGAGGATGATACTTTTCAAGCGTTCGCCGTTATTGGCATAGCTCTCGTTGCGATGGGGGAGGATGTGGGGGCAGAGATGTCTCTGCGACAGTTCAACCATCTGGTTTGTGTTTTTTGTGTCGTCCGGTCTTCGCCATTGACAATTGTCCCGCAGATGCACTACGGCGAGCCCGTGATTCGAAAGACTGTCCCTCTGGCCCTGGGTTTGTTGAGCGCTTCCAATCCTCAACTGGGCATCTTGGACACCCTTTCCAAGTATAGCCATGACAATGACTTGCAGGTCGCGCTCAATGCCATTTTTGCGATGGGTCTTGTCGGCGCTGGATCTAATAATGCGCGATTAGCACACATGCTCCGGCAGCTGGCAGGTTACTATCATAAGGAGGCCGATTGTTTGTTCATGGTGCGGATAGCGCAAGGCCTGGTCCATATGGGCAAGGGTACGATCGGCATAAACCCGTTTTTTAGTGATCGACAAATAATGAGTCGTACCGCTGTCGCTGGGTTATTGGCAACCCTTACAGCATTCACCGACTCGAAAGCCTGTGAGTGTCCAGTATTGTAATAACCGTTAGACTTGAGTTGAGTCCTTTGCTAGTCGTACTGGATCAGTATCATTGGATGCTCTACTTTCTTGTAACCGCCATGTACCCACGGTTCTTGATCACTCTAAACGAGGAGTTAGTGAATATACCCGTGACCGTTCGAGTGGGGCAGGTAAGCTTCAAGGCCTTGTCCGTATCCTTCTCGTCTGATGGCATTTTCTCAGGCCGTGGATGTTGTCGGTCAGGCGGGCAAGCCGCGTACTATCTCCGGGTTCCAAACACATCAGACACCTGTTCGACTGGGTACAACGGAACGTGCGGAACTGGCTACTGAGGAATTCCTGCCATTTGCACATGTCTTGGAAGGTTTCGTCATTCTACAAAAGAACCCAGGATGGGAAACACAAGACACAAGGGAGTTATAGCTAGTCAATGATAGAATTTAGCCCTTTTTTCTAATATCCTAGCTAACAGCCCCGAAGTGGTCGACGTAACGATAGTGTTGAAACGATGGGTGGCAAATTATTCATGGATTTTCGTAACTAAGAGGTAGTCTGGCTACGTGACAGCAATTGTTTGCTCTGTCAATAGTCATTCGAACGAGATTGCAAGTTGCATGATCGTTTGGGCCAAACGTAGTATGATACAAATTTACGTGCGACCACTTCGTCCTACAGCCTTAGGACTGCCGCTAAGGGCACTAACCTCAGGTAATACAAATTCTGTGGCTCTCGACGGTGGAGGCAGAAATCCGGCGCTTACCAACCAAGCCAGGTACCTCCCCATGAGCTCGTCGTTCACAGTGGCTGCTACATGACCTGGCTCGGTGCTAAGCAGCGATTTAGTGTTTGTATCGTCCAATTCCGCGGATTTGGTACTCGTGGGTAAATCATCCAGAACGAAATGCAACAAGGGGAATAATGCGTTATCCTGAACAGAGAGAACGTGTTGTTCTAGCTTTTGTCTCCATACTATGTATTCGCATTTTTCAACCGGATAGCCGTACCGCGATAAAGGCTCTAGCAGGCTATTATATGTAACCGGGGGACGGGACGTGACCTGCAGGACGGACACGATATCCAATGGCAAAGGTTGGACTGTTGCCAAGGCGGCGCAGCGGGCAACATGGTCTACTGGGACCATGTTGATAGTATTGTTGATGTCAGGGATGAGACCTAGCTGGATGCAACCCTTGACTAGCCGCCAGACAAAGTCATCTGTGTTAGTCACTACGTTTGGCAATCAGCAGTGAGTAAAGTAACTTCACGGCTTTAATCATTTACTCACCCGCAGAACGAGAATCGCCGACGACATACCCCGGGCGCAATATACGGCCACTCAGACCTCGGCGTACAACTTCCATTATGAGCTTCTCTGCAACCCATTTTGTCTGGCCATATCCCGTCTTAAGACCGCTTCTTGCGCCCTCCAGGTCGTCGTCCTCTGGCACTCCAAGCCGACCGCCATTAACCAAATTGTCGGAAAGTCGAACATAATGTTCAGTTTCTATGGCTGCTGTGGATGAAACAAAAGTTATCAGTTTTGGACGCCCTTTCGAAGCTAACTTGATGACAGTCATAGTCGAAGTGACATTGGCAGCTCGGAGCTTGTCGTAAGAGTAAACCCAGTGCACCTGACAAAAATGAGCCAGCACGTTCCTTTCAGATCAAACCAAGTCTCACCCATGCGCCGTTATGTAGAACCGCGTCTACTTCATCAGTGATTTGAGACCATAAGAGATCATCCAGACCAAAGTTGACTTGACTGAGGTCTCCGGTAATAATGGTAAGACGCGAGTCAACAAGCCAATGGTCATCCCAGATTCCTCGATTTCGACAGCTATCTCGCAAGCGGCTGGTCGCATCCTCAGAAGACGATGTTCGAACCAGGCAAATGACTTTCTTAACTCTTGATCGACGCGACAGAAGATCTCGAAGTATGAACGCCCCAAGGAACCCCGTGGCTCCAGTAAGAAAGATAGTCAACTGTCGAGTGGAGAAGTCCGATGGCACAGAAGCATAGGTTGAATCTAAGGAGGTCCGCAGATGTTCGAAGTCGGTTGCGTAATCTTGTACCAGATACTTATTCGATTCCAGCGATCGTGGACCATTCTCCAATTTCTTGTCCGCGCGTGTCTTATCCCCCCACGTTAATCCGAGATCTGCATCACGCAATCCATCAATTGCTCGAGCCTGCTCGCGGACAGTCGGTTTATCAAACACGAGGCCGAGGGGAACATCGACCACAAACGCTTTGCGTAAATCAAAGACGAGGCGAGTCGCAAGGATCGAGTGGCCTCCCAAATCAAAAAAGTTGTCATCCATTGAAATCATGCTAGTTGCACCAGGCAAAAGAGCAACCCAGATATCTTGGATCGCCTTTTCTGTAGAAGTATGAAGAGTGTGTTGCGTAGGTGCCAGTTGCGCTGTATCGGGGAACGGAAGCGCAGGCTTGTCAACCTTTCCATTCGGGTTCAAGGGCATTCTGGTAAGAGGGACGAATACTGCCTTGATTTCAGCGTAACATCTATAACAACAGGCGAGAGCTCACCAGAGGGAATACTATAAGAAGGCAACTTGGTCTTCAAATACTCTCGTACATTCTTGATCAGTCGCCTATATTTTCGCATTCCCTGCACAATACCTCCATCATTCCCACCATCTGGGCTATCACTTACAAAGTCTTCGCAGCCCTCTCCATCCAAAGGAACCAGGTAACTTATGAGGACCTTCTCCTCGTTTTTATCTTTCCGGACCAGCGTCACGTTCTCCCGGATCAATGGGTGTTGACTGAGGTGGGTGTCAATCTCTCCCAGTTCGATCCTGAACCCACGAATTTTGACTTGATCATCAGCTCGACCTGTGCATTCGACTCGCCCATCAGGTTGGTAACGACCGAGATCACCTGTGCGATACATCCTGTCGCGCACACCTTTCCAGTAGCGTGCCTCAGGGCCGGCCAATCGGCCATTGGTTGGATGCAGAATAGTGTCTGACCAGGCTGGCCTCGAAAATGAGAACCAATTCGTAATAAACTTAACCGCCGTTGCTTCAGGGTCTGAATATCCTTCTGCCAGTCCACCAGAACGGACGTATATCTCACCCACTTCTCCAACAGCACACGGGATGGTCTTGTCATTTCGATTGATAACCAATAACTGAACATCAACCATCCCCTCGCCGGCAGGCATGATGTCTTTCTGGGTAGCAAGAAAAGTGGTATCGCTGTTGATGGCTGGGATGGTAAAATATGAAACCGCACGCTGCGTCTCCGTCGTGCCATACATGTTAATAATGCGAACATTTGCAGCTAAACTTTGCAAACGATGGCAGTCGCGCTTGGTGAGTATATCACCGACGAAAAACGCATTAAGCAAGCTGGGGATTTGGTGTGTTGCCTGTGCCGACAGGAGCTGACCCATGGCAGGGGTCAGATGAATGACCGTCACCTTATTATCATCCATCCATTCCGCAAGACGACCAGGAGTACCTATGTCGTCGGCAGTGGGCACATGTAACTGGGCGCCAAAGAATAATGGCGTGAATACTAGAAAAGAATTTCTTGTCATTAAAGATATGATTGAGGTGCTAAGTAGACGACTGACTGTCTCGCTGGATAGGGTCATGAGCAATCCCACTCAGCATGGTAAAGCGGCTTTGCTCATCCAGTCCGAATTGCTGACCCATCCACGGGAAAAAATGGGTCAAACTGTAGTGGCGACCTTTGACCCCCTTAGGCACGCCTGTGCTGCCGCTGGTAAAAGATAAAGTGCCCACACTATCCGGACCAAGGATGACATTGGGATCAGTATCTTTAAGTTTTTGGCAATTATGCAGAACGTCCTCCAAAAAGCTAACGCCCCCTCGGATAGATCCTTCTGGCTTTATCTCAAGAGCCGGAATTTCTGTCCGTATCATCAACTCTTCGCTGATGAACTGCCTAACCGACGAATGAATGTTACCCGCCCCATGAAGTACGACGAGTCCACGAGGCTGGGCAACACGAAGGTACATAATTTGACGGGATGGAGGATATGCGGGATCTTATCACGGAGGTTTTTCTATAAGCACGAAGTAGTCCACTGAAATAAGTTCTCGCACCGATGACGGAAAACGTTGCCCCTGCTTTCAATATCGCCATGACGGCGACAACGAGCTCCACGCTTCGATGAGCGTAGACCATGACCACTTCTTCACGTTGTATGCCGCCCATTATAAGATGATGTGCGAGCACATTGGACGCTTTGAGGATATCTCCGTAAGTAAATCTGACGCGCTCTTGTTGTTGTGAAGTGTTTATCAAGTCTGCGACTCTTGACAGGGGAACAGGCAATGATTGTATAACACAAACCCTATCCGGAAATTGGCGAGCATTCCGAGTAAAGACATCCGTAATGGCGCCCTTCCAATCGCACCAGTGGAGATCAGCAGCTGGATCAGGTAAAACCGCCCGCTGAGCAGGTGTCAGCAAAGAAACAGCCCCCACGGGCTGCAAGGGATTTTGAGACATGGTCCGTAATAACGTTGAAAGTTGCTCCACAATGCATGCCATACGAGATGCGGTGAATAGCATGGAGTTGTAAAGGATGCGGAGGGAGATGTGTGGCGCCAACGAGTCTCTAGTGGAACTGGGTGGTCGAGTCACGAATATGGTTAGGTCAGATGTAAGTGATGTTGACCGTACAAAGTTTTCCTTGTGTTCGTCAGTCTCGTCGAAAAATCGGACACGAAACAAGGGGCCAGAGCCTTCGGTGTCCTTGTCTTTTCCCAATGCTCGCACAATACTCTCGAACGGCACTGCCTCGCCCTCTGCCTCTGTTACGATATTCTGGACACGACGTATGACAGCCCAAAATGGATCAGAGGGTTCCATAGAAATCCGTAATAATAAAGGCTCCTTGACAGTTGCTGAAGAAGAAGCAATAATTAAGTCGTTGTCGCCTGTAAACCGATGGAGCAACACGGCAAACGCTGACAACAAGAGAAGAAACGCAGTCGGGCGTTTTGATGAATCTTCCTCATTGATGTTGTCGCTCTCATCCTCGAAAAGAGCTAACTTTAGAAGACCGAGTGTTGTGCTTTCCGGGAGATCAACTTGGTAGGCGGCCTCGACAAGTTTGTTCGAAGGCGGTCTGGGATAATCAGTTGGCAATGCAATTGAAGGTAGGTTTTGAAGTTTAGATAGTACTCGTGAGAGTTTGTCACTAGCCATGAAGCTGAACGTAAGGCGTAACGTCCAAACGTTTAAGTTTTTGAGCTTCCTGGGCTAAAATTTAAATAAATTTGACGCTGACCGCGGAGGCCGATTCTTGAGTCACGGTGACCGTGGCGCCAAAACGCGATTTCAGAACGCGTCCACTCTCGTCCACTCTACCCGTACGCACCCCAGCTAGCAGCTGTAGTATACAACTTATTTGCAGCCTTGAGCTTCAAGCTTCAGCGCTCAGCAGTGCACAAGATACAAGACTGCTTTAAAACCTACGTCATTCTGTTTTCAGTACAGAAAGAGTGCGAATTCAAGCCCAGGACTCTCAAATTTTATCACGTACACCAGCTTGGGAACCGTACTTACAGTGACAATATACCGAAGCCCACCAGTGACATTAGCCATTGCAGATATTCGCAGATCCACGTGTGCAGTGAGATAATAAGGATATATTTGGCCAATGTGGGAAATATATAGTATGGATGAACTGAAAATTATAAATTATCATCCATGTTCTGCGTGAGCGTCGCCATGAATCACACCATCATGAGGGTGCCCATCGTTTGTGACACATGTAGACAACTGCCCAGAGGGCTGTTCGCGATCCTCACTACCAAGATTCGGAGAAGGCCTTCGCACCACATAGTCAAAAGGAGGGTTGCTATTGTAGGACAAATTCTGTGTCTGAAAGCGCGGTGGTGTGTGGAAGGTGCTCCCAGACTTGAGCTCAGACGTCACTCGGGACGGTGGCGTCACAGTTGGGCTGATCATCTTCTCATGAGCTGCTAAATTGCGCAAGGGAAAATTAGGATCGTAAGAGGGGAGTAAAGGCGGAACCGGAGCACTAGTACGAGCTTTGAAGTTGTTAGGTCGAGGTGAGCGAAACGAGGGCTGACGAGGTAACGAAAAGGTTGTAGGGATAGAACTGAAGTTGGAATTGGAAATGGAATGAGACAGGAAGCTGGGCCGTTGCTGTGGTGATGGTCGTTGAATAGGGGGGACCCAGTTGCGACCATTCCATGGGCCGTTAACGTCTTCGCCGTCTTGCTGAGTACCCTCGCCCCCTTGCGGTGGTCGTTCCAATTCCTCGATCTCTCGCCGCAGGTCCTGCAGTCTCTCCTCCAGTTGAGGAACCGCTTCAGTTTCCAGCTTGTCCTTTTTCCCGGTTATCTTCTCGAGCTTGGCACATACACTTGTCAATTCTCCTTGGAGTTCGTTCACGATCTTCCTATCCTCATGCATCACGGCATCCAACTCGATGAACTTCTTTTCAGCCTCTTCTTTTACCTGATTGTGTACGGCCTGCACTTCCTTCGCCCGTTCACTCAGGCCTGGCAACGTGTCCTCGATGTTCTTCACCATCTGTTCGATATCTCCTGCCGCAGCACCCGCCTGCTTTACAGCCTCTTGCAATGCCAGGACTTTCTGGCGATTCCGGTGTTCCCCTGCGGCATGTTTCTCCGAAGCCCGTTTGAGAGTTTCAATCTCACTCTTGAGAGCCGTCTCTGTACGCTGTGATTCACGACGAGCAAGCTTGAGTTGTGACGTAAGATCGTCACGCTCTACTGTCAGAATGGAAAGCTGCTTCCGCAGTTGTCCGATGCGCTCCTCCTGGGTAATAGTTCTCGGCGGTGATGATCGGACAGGTGTTGTGGGTGGAGTGAGTGTGGATGGGGAAGCAGCCGAATCTACCACATGAGCCGATGCATTCATCACGGGAAGACTAGATGCAGCAGTATCATAATCTGGGGAGTCCGAGGGCATAACCATGTAGAAACATCACAATTATTTAGGCCACATACCTTGACTTGGCTGCGTAGTGATATCTTCTGAGACAGTATCATCAGCAGCTACGATGCCCAAGCCAATTTCATACTTCTTTCGTGGGACGAGTCCATAGACGATTACAACGGCCTCTTCTTCGTCATCATCTACTTGAACAACGACCCTCTGCCAGTGGTTTCCATTCACCTTGACAGCAAGACCTCGGCCTAAAGTATCTGAGATTGTAGGCATCCTCGCCGGTTGCTCCTCTTCATCGGATTCAGTACCTATGGCAGCAAGTGTTTCGCTGCGTGAGGCACCCATGGAAGACCTCAGGATGAATGTAACGGACACTGAGGTCACCTCTCTGACTTGAAGGGATATGCGACGAGACCATGGTCTGATCATGTGCCATTCGGACTCGAGTTGTTCTTGAGCCATTTTGGTGAGCCGAGTCTAGGTTTGGAACGGGCTTCATCTCCGACTCAATTCGCAGGCTCCGCACCCCTGGCCAGCTATACTGTACACGGTTGAACGACTACTTATCATCTTCAACGATGATCAAGGACTGGATCGAGTCTATGCATGGCCAACTCCCCTAGTACCTGGCGATCTCTCGTGAGATGCAAACCATACATTGTTGACGGTTAGTGCGTTCATGGTGCTCTTAGCATCGACGTGCTAGATCAGCACGCTCCACCTCCACTAGAGGATAATGGCGAGCACTCTGAAAGACGACAGGAAGACAGTATTCCTGTTTTGTATCAACTTCCTGGGTAGTGCGTGTTGCACGTTGCGCTTTCATGTTAGGATGGACGCATGGCCCGCCGATGGTGGAGTCTTCATTGAAGTGCCTTAGTACGTGCGTAGCTGTGCTATACATTTCGGAACCTTTCTTCTTATCAAATAGGCGTGTGAAGCGGGGGTCACGGTACCAGTATAAGACGATGCCGCGCGAGAGCATGTTTGGCAAAGAGGCACCCTTACATTAGAAGTGGGGCAACTTCACTCGCCGGACGCGGCATGTATAACTGGGATGCGTATGTTGCATGGCAGACCACGGGAGGTTCGCAAGGAATAGACGGGCTGTGCAGAATCAAAGGACCATGACAAGTGACAGCGGAAGAGTTGTGGCCGCTTGTCGGCTGCAGGCAAGCCAGGGCAGAAGCGAAAATAGTCCAGGGGAATTAGTTTACAAATACGAACATACTTATGTGATGGGAGAAAGGTGGTTGCAATTGCTAAACCCAATGAAATCGCGTCTACTGGCTCTTGGACCGAGACGATGGATACAAATTCCGTAAGACCAGTGGGGCAATCCCTCTGCTAGTCAATATGTTCATCCGAGCTCCGTATTTTTTCCTTGGCCTGCCTGAACGTGCGTCGGCCATTGTTGCATATCGTTTCCAAGGTTGTTTAGAGCCATCATATCAAAGTAGGATCATAGTCAGCTTTGCGTTTTCTCGGACAATTTAGCTATGAATTTGAAGATCACTTGGCGGTGCGTAGGCTTTCTCCAAGGTAGCTGTTGTTTGAGCCAGCGAGGCCGTGCCGCACTGCGGACGAACGCTCTGCACCGCTCCCCTGCTAGGCTGATCAGGTCCAGAAATGTCAACATGAGCGTTTATTTTGTTAAGCTGCTGACTAAGGATCGCACGTTCAACTGGGCCCACTATGAGTCCGTCTATTTAGAACTCTCAGGCTAGACATGTGCGCCTCGCGAGGCTTCGCGACGCCGGTAATATCATGTGGACTGATGTATATATCCGCCCTCAGCGTTCACATCTCCGGGTTCCTCTTATATAAAGCGTGCCGCCAACGACCGAAATCACGTCGGTTTACCCTCCCCAGGTAGCTAGCTCCCATGTGGTCTTCCATTGCTGCACTTGCGTCTCTTCCTCTCGCCTACGCACAGGCGGTACGTGTATCCGGCTACCAAATTCCTTGAGAGTCTTGGAACTCACCGCGACTGCGGAAACTTCCCAGGTGCCAGCATTCGTTCCCCCATCACAGGGACCCCTCGTTGCTTCCCCAAATTACGTAGGGAAAAACAACAACACCATCCCAAAATCTGAGATCGTACATGGGATTGCATTCAATCGTTTCATACAGGTAGTCTCTCCACATCTCTCACGTTGTTCTGTTCAACGTTCGCGCAGATATGGATGGAAAACACCGACTTTGCAACCACAAACAGCAGTGTGAAGCAGCCCCATGTTGGATAACATGTATGACATGCACTAACACATGTTTTCCAGGCCACTTTCAGGAACCTCACACAGCAAGGTGTTCTCCTCGACCAGTATTTCGGTGTGACCCACCCTTCAGAGCCAAATTACATCTCAACGGTCGGCGGTGATTTCTTTGGTTTGGCAGACGATAACTTCTATAATATCCCTGCAAAGTATGATCTACTTCTCAAACGCTGCCGAATGACTTCTCATACTTTCTTCTAGCATCTCCACCGTTGTCGATCTTCTGGAGGAGAAAGATATCTCATGGGCATCATACCAAGAAAATATGCCTACCGACGGTTTCGGTGGCTTCAGGTACGTCTGTATTCTCGGGCACCGATTACCTCACCTCATTCTCCCTAGCTTCAACTCGGTAGATTATTTGAACACTTCCCTACCTGCACGACAATTTTACGTCCGCAAACACAACCCTCTCATTATCTACGACTCGGTTGCCAACGTCCCCGACCGTTTAGCACGCCACCGTAACTTCAACGACTTCGCTGCTGACGTTAACGCATCCGCTCTCCCGCAATGGCTTTTCATCACACCCAATCTCGTCAACGATGGGCATGACACTGATATCAACTTCCAGTCCCAATGGCTGGACTATTTCCTCCTCCCTCTCCTCCAGGACGAACGCTTCAACGACGAGAAGACACTCATCCTCTTGACAAACGATGAGAATGAGAACGGGAAAATCAACAACAATATCTTCACCCTGTTACTTGGTGGTGCTGTGCCACGAGAACTGCATGGGACCGTCGATTCCACCTTCTACACCCACTTTTCAGCTATCAGCACCGTCGAGGCCAACTGGAAGCTTGGCTCTCTGGGACGTGGCGACACCAACAAGTAAGTGTCCATATGATATTTCTTACAACAACTGCTGACATTACTTCTAGGACCTTGTCCAACGTCTACTCTTTCGTTGCTGAGAAGACTGGCTACAAAAACCTCAACATCACCGGAGCCGACATTCCATTGCTCAATATCAGCGGCAAGACTCCTGGTCCTCTCAACGCAAAGTTGTTTGTCCCCTTCGTGGCGCCGAATCTTACTGCCGTCGGTGCTGGCGGCGGCAAGGTCTTCGTCGCGCCCGGTCTTAACACAAGCATGACTGCTGCGAATGCTCCCGCACCTGTCAACCTTGCTGCATTGAACCAAACCGTACCTGCAAGCGGACCCGACCTTGTCGTGGTGACGCCTAAGTTCTCCCCAGAAGACGAGGATTCGCAACACGGGAAATCGCACTACGATCATGACGGGTAACCGTAGCACTGAGTACAAAATGGCAGGAGTTCATACTACGTATATCCTCGTTGGACAATGGCACTCTTCCATATTTCGGATGCATTGAGGGTGTATGTATGTATGTATGTTCTCTGAACAAAGGTCAACTTTCTGTCAGTCTGTGTGGTTGAACGAAGATTGGTCAATTCCTCGTCAGTCTGTGTGGTTGAACGAATATGAGTTAATGGTATCCCCTGGGTCAAACGGAAGCCAGCACATAACGGACGCACGAAATCCCCGTCTAGGACCCATGGATCTAGCTTTCATTCTCTAACACTTGCGTCTTGCGGGGCATGGGGCCGCCACCCCAACGGGATTTTTCCCAGCATCCAACTTAGTTTAGCTTCCTCCGAGTTCGCGGCCCGTTTCTCTTTGTTCCAAGCCATATTCCCGGTCCTCGCCCAGAAGCCAAAGAAAAGGGACTCCATCAAGATCCTGCTATCCCAATGAAGCAGTCACATATTCAAAAGTTTTTTCTTCATGTGTTGTACTCAGCTATACTCCATGTCATTATTGTAAAGTTGACCGCGTGCTTTCTGTTACTCAATGGCAACTGCGACAGGTACACATTACAGCGGCAACCGGTGAAGATCAGGCTTGTCCTCACACCATTGTTGGTAAGACTTGAATACACTGGAAAGAAAGCAATGACACAAAGCAATCTAATAATTACGGACAAACATTGCTTCAGATGCTAGGGGGACATCTGCGTCATTTGCATGTCTCCTTCCACCTCCGGAGTGTGATGAACAGAACGTCCCCTCAATCTGATCTCCTCCAAGGCACACGCCAACTCTGCATTGATGCCATCCTGCCGCCTGGCGCGTTTATCCCTTCCCGTTCTGCGGTAAAGTTCTGTCAACACCATCATCAGTTGCCGCTTTACACAACACGGCTCTGAAATTTCACCTATGAAGCGCTGCCCGATCCACAGACCCAAAGTTGCATTCCCAACTTTCCGTGGACCTTGAGCGCTACAATTAGGATGCAGCTGTGGGTCTTGGGATTTCGATGCAGGTGCACCCAGTCCTGCGGCCAACTGCCTCGCAGCTGCGAGCATAACCTCGGCGTACTCGGATGATGTGTGCAGGTAATGTGACGAAGTGAGGGCAAGGATGAGGGCACGGAGATGGTTGTCGAGCGCATGTGTTGTCAAGGTCAAAGATGCTTTGAGATGATTCCTATCGAAAATAAATATCCATAAACTGAATGATCAGGAAATCGCTCACTTGGCTAAAACAATTTCCTCAGTAAGACATGCCTCAATCACCCGACCCACTGCTTCGAGAGTTCCTCCAAGGGTACGACACTCCTTTGCGACATCACTTCCCCACTTTTTAAAACTGTCGTCTATATCCCGTCCGCCCATACGCTCACGGGCCATACCGATTCGCAGACCTACCTCGCCAGCTTGGGCAGCTACTCTGACGAACCTAGCCACAGCAACGCCGGCATGCACCTTGCCACTTCGGTCCGCCACCATTGTACGCCCACTGCGCTCTTCCTTGCCTGCTAGGTGCGCAGCAACACGATAGTACTCGAGGGCGCGATCGGTCTTATGCAATGCGTGGGCTAGATGCGCGTGGTACAGCGTGACACGTGCGCTGTATGCATCCCAGAGCTGGTGGGTGCGTGTATGTGCTATCAATCGAGCAAGACTCTAGATATAATAAAGATTAATCAGATCTTGTAACTCCTTTGAAATCCAAGGTATACTTCTTCAGCATCATCGAATTCGCTTCGTTGGATGCATACCTAGAGCAATTCATTGTTAGGAAGAGACGTTCAAAAGACTATGATATTCCGGACCCCAATGAGCTCGCAAAGCAAATCAGCCTCAATTTTAGAGAGACGCTCCTCAACATCTTGGCGCACACGCAGTCCACTCCATCGGAGATCTATATAAAGACAAAGTTTCAATCTACCGTTTGCGGAAGACAGTGACAAACAAAAGCCACGAAACCAACTTACACCTTCCCATGGTCCTTTGACATGCTTTGGGCCGCTCCCTCTCGCATACCGCAAGTCCCTCTGCAGCAAACACCTTGGGCTTCGGACGGCGGCCAGTCGCATCTCGCATGGCTACTGCGCTAACAAGAAAGGCGAGGTGGAAGAACACACGCGGATGCGTCGTATGGATGAACAGGGGTGTATGGCCTGACCCAGATGCCCCCATGGGTACCTGGGAGCGAGACGGGGTGCATGAGCATGATGGCCTATACACTGTGCACCTCCTAGACACATACCTCCACTACGCCGTCCCTGATACCTGCTCTGTCAAGCACACCAGAATCGAGGAGCGTGTGCAGCCTCGTAATACGCTTACTGGCATCGGCGCTCCCGCCGGCCTGGATGTGCGCGAGTACCCCAAGAGCCAGGACGTGCAACTCCAGAGTTGCCCGAAGTTCAGACTTAGGGGGGCTCGAAGATACGGTAGGCGACGGTTTGCGAATTGAGAGCGGAGCATTAAGAGACTTGATACTCAGAGGTGTGGCAGGCGACGGGTGGACCGCGGGTTGAGCACTCGCAGGCTTCAGCGGTGGTTGAGAAATAGTCTTTGGAGGCATGATGCTGTCAGGAAAGGTAATATCGAATGCAGGTTCTAGAGAATCAAGCAGAGGGAAAACCTCAGTCCAGCGAAGGGCTGAGACGAGTGCGCGAAGCTTGATCACCTACGAGGTCAATGGTTCAGTGAAGTGAAAAGGGTAGCAGCTAGTCTCAGCACCTGGGCAAGGAGACCGACCTCAGAATGTCTCCATCGATCTGACAGGGCTTGGATTGCAGCCAGCGAGTGTAACGCCGAAGGTATGTCGACCGGATTAGCGGATAGTGCCAACGAGACGAGTGTGAGATGTGTCGAGTAGTGATGAGAGTAGGGATTCGTGCTGGACGGTTTAACATCAGTTAAAAACAAGAAAGCAAGAGAAAGCGAATGATCCCATACGACGAAAGCGTTGCGCAATGTCGTCGAAGCAGGGCGCGTGCGAACTTGTGACTGTGTTGCCAATGGGCAAGTTGAGCGTGTTGCAGAGTCAAGTGGTGGATGTAAAAACGCAGCGAAGGATGTTTCTGGGCAATAACAAGCTACAAGTTAAACCCCACATATAAACCCTCTGCTCGAGCTGAGATAAGCATAAAACATACACCCTTGCAAATGGCCGCCCCAATCTGTATTCATGTGTCAGAGTTAAGATAGCTGTAACGATGGAGAGGAGGTCACTTCATTCTCCAATCCCTGTGCCCATTCTTCGCCTTCGACACCTTCGCCACTCAAACCCGCCCCGACAATTTTCATGCCGAGTTCTACAAACGCCGTCCATGCGCGACACTCCATTTCAGGCGTCATATTCGCGGCAGCGCAATTACGTAGTTGAAGACAGCGGCGCACAGCCAAAAGAGAAAGACGCAATGACATGATGTGATGCGGGTGCGTTGGGGGAAGCGCAAGGAGCGCAGGGAGGTTCAAAAGCAGTTGTGGCGTACCACCATGTATGCGTATTGATGATGGTAATGGCGAGGCAGAGCGTTTACGCTTGAGAGAGGAGACAGGTTGGTCTAGTGAGGCAGACATTCGTAGGTGTCTGGTGATGGTATCGCAATGTGACACAGCCTCGCGCAATGTAACGCGATGTCACACTTGTTTCCTATAAAGGGCGTCTCATTATGTAAATTGAACGATATTCCTACATGTAACATAGCACCTCTACTAATGCATCTTACGAAGAGGGACACAGGTTCGACAAGCACCTGTAGCCGTACTACATACACTAGATCAAAGACTCAGTCATGGGATCTATGACCGTCCTCATCCTCCTTCTCTGGACCAAACGTCACTGGGAAAAATCCCCCCCTAAGAGATGAGGGTTACCCAACCTCAAACTCCAGGTATATCCTCGGTTTCAATTGGGTATTCCAACAGTGTACAGGAGGAGTATCCAAATAACCCATGATTGGGGTTCCCACATCTTACTGGAGGGTAAATATGAAAATGACCGGGACATATATCAGGGATATGACTTAAAATTACTTATAATTCACGCAATACTAGACTGGGTGAAACCCAGATATATATGATATGCTGGCCTCCATAGGAAATACAACTAGGAATATCCCCTATTTGATTGGTGTAAAGCCCTATATATAATAACAGGGATTCCCTGCCAGTAGAGATGTGTAATTACCTCATATTCTCATAGTGAGACATCCTGGAATAATATAAGGTGTACCCACATATAATATATGGATATCTGGTCAACTACAAAAAAATATGAGACACTGTACAGATACACAACGGGGTTTTAGCCCTACTAACATACTGTATAAAACCAAGCTATTATTTGACTTCCCTACCACCATATGTAGTAATGATTGGTTATAAATTCTACATAATAAAGCCATACTGATACTATATAGGTAGGTTTGTACAAGACAAGACAAGACAAGACAAGCTCCTACATACTACCAATAGCTAATACTACCATACAATTAAGTAGTTATTTACCATTTCACAAATACTAGAAAACATTGTGCACAGCACAAATCAAACCAAGGGTCTAATAAAACAAAACAGAATAATTATGTCAGCAGAAGCATTAGCATTTTACTGCTTGAGCTATAGGACCTTATAATATGCCAGTCAGACCATTGCTATAGCCTCACCTCCTGCTCCCATATTCCCAAACAAATCCACAGATGGGTTGTAATAGCATGGAACAATGAAGACATACACATCACATGCCGACAGCAAGAATAAGTTACTGTTAAATAAATAAATAAATTTAATTATTGAAGAATTATCTCCCACAATGTATTAGAAACTATTTTTTAATATGTTACCAGAAAGTTTTACAAAGTTATTATCCTTTTCTAATTCTAACAAAAACAGATGTGGGAGGCCAACACTCATGGTTTGCAGGGCCATGCATGCCATGCGGGAGGGCTGAGGTACATGGGAAGGCCATGGATGTGGGCAGCAGTAGGACTCAGTAGTTGTGGCAGCCTTGGCCAGAGGCCGTCCACAGAGCTATGCAGGGGCACCAAGGCAAGGAGGGCATGGCTCTTGATGGTGAGGTGGGTGGAGTGCACAAGAAGACTGGGTGGTTGGGGTTGGTGGTCATGGCAGCCACAGACTGGGGCTGTTTGCAGGGCTGTGCACACTGAGCTGATGGGGGTGTGGCCCATGATGGGGTGTGTGACATTGCATGTGATAGCTTAGTGTTGTCCTTGGGTTCATCAGTAGTCACATGGCTAGCATCCATGCACTGACTGTGACGAGTCTTGTTTTTGCTGAGGAGGCAAGTAGGGAGCTGTCAAGATTGGAATTTCAGGTAAAGATAGAACATCAGTGTAATTCTGACATGGGCCTACAGTCGTAGTGAATAACCCAAGAGTAGTACGCAAAGAATCATGCATGTCCTCAAGGAAAGGTCACCCCAGTTCAGGTGTTCCTTTTGCTGATCCAAACACTCCTGCAAAGTGCTATGAATAGTGGTCTCGGTGACACCCCTAAGGGGGCATAGCAAATAAGATCAAAGGTTCGAGCTCACCATTAGACACAACTACCAATGAGGGAGTAGGTCATTGTACTAAGGTTTTTTCTACTAGCAAGAGGTCAAAATAGCAAGGTAGACGTATGATAATTGAACTAGAGAATTATACAGGTGGAATAGAAGTACTTATAGTAAAAAGTGAATGCAGGGGGGGCTGGATCGAGAGAGACAAGAATACTATAGAAGGGTAGCACGTTCTAGGACATGGATTCAGGGTCAAACCACCGTCATGGGGCATGGGGACAGATGGGGTCTGTGAGTGAAACCCATCGATTAGATTGGACTGCTACTCGTCCTTGGTGACCTTGCACGCTGCAAGGGGACTGTGAATGATGTGAATGTCAGGGGACACCCCATTTCCCACCTCCGAAGCTTCGGAGTTACAACTCCGAAGCTCCGCACCTCCACGCCTCCGAAGTTCCGGAGTTCCGAACTCCGCCCCACCCCCGCTTTCGGAGCGGCTCTGGAGGTG
>QFFB01000033.1:0-25839 GCA_003316465.1 Ramaria cf. rubripermanens
CACCCATAAGAGATATCCCCATACTCGAATTCAGCAGAAACTGCATATCCTGCAATATTGTGAGTACTATCAGTGTTTATAATGAAGGACAGTCGACTTGCGGAACTCGAGCTGCTCAACCATCCAGTGAAACACTCTCCTCCCTGTCTCAATGACGGACCCAATCACAAGGATTTTGAGACCATCAAAGACGAGCCGACTGGAAGGCATAGAAGCCAAACTAGTTGAAATACCCAAAAGAGCGGCCATCCAACTGAGTAAACTCGACCATGAAGGTTCTTTTGCGAAAGGTCCATTCCAACCCATTGCAGAAGCGACAGAAGCTGGCGCTGAGGAGGGCGATGGTTTTAGAAGCCAGGCTTTATTAAACAGCGCGCAGGTGGACCGTGAGCGTTGAACAGGGAAGACTCATCGGAAGGGGGGCGTGATTCAAATCCATCACTGCCACTTTAATCAGTACAGTACCTGGGCACCGCACCTTATGACTCCGACTGGCTTACAAGCATCAGAAGCTCGAAGTTCCTAGAGTGGCACGTTATGAAATTTCTCCACAGCAAAGTGCCAAACGCTGGCAGAAGCTTCATTCGGAAATCGGACCGGAAAGCCATTTGACAATACGCCGACCAGTTAAAAAGCATACCAAACGAGAAATGCCACACACATCCTCTGCATCATGACTGGGGTTGAGTCTACTATGCTGCCATGGTCTAATGATGCAGTTACTCTTCTGGGTAACCCGACGGTCTCGATGCTGACCTCTATTCTCTGGGATGGCCTCAAGCTGCTTATACTGGGTTCTGTCATTGAAACAGCACGCAGAATATTCTATTGGGTCATAGACAGGTTTAGACTTCGTATGTTGCTTGTTTCGAGGACGTAGCAAGCACATACCATATGATAACACAGGCTGGTCCATTTCCGCTGAATTCGAGGCAGGAGACATTTCCCAAGAGTGGGTTGTCAATTACTTGGTAAGCTTACCCCTAACCTCTCATCATAATTGTATTACGATGAGAAAGGTTGACGCTGGGTTGTGCCTCAGATTAAAGAAAATATATGGCGGACACCGTGCAATATATTTGTCAAAATGAAGAACAACAAACGGAAATGGAGACTTCAGACAGGTGCCGAGAATGACCAAGTAGATTTTATCCCAGAGTATGGATTTGTCCAGTTTTTTCGTTGGAGGGGATATTGGTTGGAAGTCAGCAGACTTAAGGACCAGTTTGGCACACAATCACGTTATGTCAGAAGACACGGACCGAGCCATTTTGGCAGTCAAGCCCTCTCCCCTTCGATTTCTTTGACGTAAGTCTAGCGTCCGAACACATCTCCCCGTGAAGTCATCCTGGTGTCTTTACAGCCTCTTCACGCTGGACAGATCTGTTCTATACAGATTTGTGGAGGAATGCCGTCTGAAGTATGCGGACGATACGTGAGTAGTAGAGAAGTCTTCCCGTTCACCTTTGGATTGACATTCTCATAGTAAATCTGAAGTTACTGTTTACACTGCCGGAGTGAGTACTGTTTTTCCTACAGCGTCGTTATTCCAAACGGCATTCTAGGGAAGGGATTTTTTAGACCCATTCCCACACATTTCCGGCTGGGGCAATGTCAAAATGATGCGCCGGAGACCGTTGGACTCGCTTCTGATAGATAAAAGCGCCATTACTTCTCTTCTAGACGATGCTAGGGAGTTCCTTAATGAAAAAGATTGGTGCGTAAATAGTGGGGGAGATAATAGAACAGTTAGTTTAGCTAGTATCCCAAGGTATATCAAGGCAGGCATTCCGCATCGCCGAGGTTATTTGCTTCATGGACCTCCTGGAACAGGCAAAAGTGAGCAGTTGTTTCTGTAAATGTTTACCCCCTGGCTCACTCATCCAGCTTCAACTATATACACTATGGTATAGAGCCCATCTTATGAGCTTTAATAACTGACAATGCTGAACAGACTAATGTGCAGGCTGGAGAATTGGGGTTGGAGATTTATGTGTTGTCTCTGTCATCAAAATTGTGTGTATTTTTTCTGGAATACCTTGTCCCCTCATGTTGAAACCAGCTACTTATAGTTTGGATGATACTCGTCTAGCTCGTTTAGTTTCACTTCTCCCTATGCGGGGAATCCTGGTGCTTGAAGACATTGACTGTGCCTTCCCATCCAGAAGTGATTGGGATGAAGATGAATTTAAAGCCAAACCATGGCACATTCCAAATAACCCAAAGACATCGCAGGTCACAATGTCTGGTTTATTGAATATATTGGATGGGATTGCTTCAGGTAAATGCCATTCATGTTGTTGAGAACAAGTCTGACAATAGGATTGACTTAGAGGATGGCAAGATATTCTTTGCAACCGTATGCTTCTCTATCTTGGTGTTTAGCTTATGATGTGAGCTTATTTTTCAGACTAACCATATTGGCCGCCTCGATCCCGCTCTCATAAGACCAGGTAGAATTGATCGCAAGATCGAGTATAGACTAGCAACTCAACAGCAGGCTCATGGCTTGTTCCTGAAATTCTTCCCAGAATCTATGTTTCCGACTGTGACCAGCATGGTTGATGGATCTCTAGACACTAAAGAGTCGCAAAACACAACCTTGCGACTGGCGAATGACTTCTCATCGGCCATACCGCCGGACGAGTTCAGCATGGCAGAACTTCAAGGTTATCTGCTCGAGTGCAAGACTGCTGGGCCCCTGGCAGCTGCACGCCACATCCAAGCCTGGGTCGAACGCGAGTGTCAAGCAAAGCGCGACATAGAAGCCCGTGAGCAACTACGCAAGGCCGAGCGGCGGCGGCAGTACACGCGCAGAAACCGGTCCTCGCGGGAGAAGGCCATTTCTCAATCACCAATGTTGACACCGAACCCAGGGCAAGGTGAAGATCAACCTCCTGAACAACTTCCTCCAGTCAGTGCTCTGACGGAAAACCCGGACTGCTTGGAAATGCTGTAGACCTCGACGAAGCACTACATAAACCCCTCCGTGACGTGGAATAATGGCTTCTTGACTGGCATCTCACACTTCTCTGATCTGGGTTCCGAGTCTGCCAAGTACAGAACCTCACGTTATTTGAAGTGTATAACACGGGATAAGTATAGCTGTGGAATCCGTATGTAACGATGTTATGATAAAATTACAAAATTGGGAATTTATATATATATAACATCATACTTGGAGCGCTGAGTATAGATGAACCAGTTCGCTACCGGTAGTTGTGCTCAGCCAATCATTAATCATTACGTTTCGCAAGCGCATACAAAATGTGGCATGATCACGTAACTAAGCCAGATATCAAATATATCAAAGTGTCTCCAAAATCATTGCGATCTTCAAACAAGATAGCGATTCCACCAAAAAAGGTCGACGCTGAAACATTGTAGTCATAGTAAATTTTCATAGATCAGTAATGTGGCAAGAAGGCCATATATCGGTTGCATAGACTTGGCTCTTAGTCGAGGGTTAATCCACTGCCTGCATAGCCTCCTTCCCGAGCTTGCACACCCGCAGCTTGCTGTGTGCTCTGGGTGGCGTGGATGAAGCCGGTCTCTTACTGAAGAAATCATCAAACTCCATCTCCTCCTCTCGCGTTCTTTTGCGCGGGATCCATGTTTCTGGGTCAGGCGCCGGTGACGGCCCTTTCGTAGGCAGTACCTCCACAGTTTCTTGAGGATCAGCGGTATTATCATCCGCTTGCGATGTAGCCATGGTGTGCTGCATGTCGGATACCAGCTGATACTGAGACGTGACACCATCGCCAGCCTGTTCAATGATGTTGACCAGGCGATCTGAAATGGCGAGCTCTGCAGCAATCGCCTGAAGATGAGCGGCCATATCGGCTTCAGTCTGCGCCTTTGCAGCAGCAATCGCTGATGCTGTAGAAGGCCGAGTGGCACGCGAGCGACGTCTGAACATACGAGTGGGATTAATCACCAGAGGGGCAGTGAAAAAAGAAGTTGGCCGAGGCCGAGGGGCGGAAGACGCGTCAGAGTCATCGCTATCACTCGAGTCGGTGACCGCAACCTGTAATTGACTGGGGCTGTCTAGCGGGTGGGTCTGGAGGTTGTCCCGAGCACGCCGTTCTGCTATCCTGCGTTTCTTTGCCGTGCGATCGTGGAATGGAATCCGTGGACAGCGAGCCCGGTGGGCCCGCCAATGTGATCCCTCGTACTTATATGTCGTGTCGAGGCGTATATTCGTGCCACAAGCTTTGCACGTCACTCGATGAGGGCTGACATCCGTGGCATAGGCGTCATCATCGAGCAGTTGCTTTCTTGCATCTTCTTTCTCGCTCTTCGCTCTTATCTTGGCGTCCCCGGGACTACGAGGGCTGTTCAGGGAACAAGACAACTGGAAAATCAGATGTGAAAACGCACACTACCAGCTGAATGTCCTTGCAAGAGACCTTGTGTAGCGGCCATACACTCTGAGAATAACGAATAATAGGGTGAAGCTTAATCCAGCAGTTACAGTGCTTGCATAGCAGTCGATGAGGTTCGATTCTCTGAACGTCGGGATCATCAATGAACTGTTGTTTCCGCTCATCTTCGCCTGGCCACCTTGGCCGCGGCGGCAAAGGCGGCAAAGTCATTGGAGACGGTGCCCTCCTGTAACTTGCGGCTTTGCCTTTGCCTCTTGGAAGTGGGCGAATGGCTCGAGAGACTGCATTCCGATGTATTTCGGTAGTGTGCGTCTTTGTAACTCGATTTGTAAGTTTGCGAGCAGCATCATGTGTGCCACTGTCCACCAAATTAACGACCACGGGGATAAGCAGAATAAAACAAACACACCCGACTTGAGGTATTTGGCCAAGACACTTATCCTTGTGCGCGAGCCATTTCTCGATCATATACGGGTCGGGACCCTCTAATTCGACCCGAGACTGACATCTTCGACATACCACAGACCGCGGGTCTGGGTCGAGTACATCCGGATCCTCTAGCAGTTTGCTGCGTCTAAACTCTACCGCATCGTGAACTTGAAATTCTCTGCGAGGTTGCTGCTTAATAACCTGTGGAGTGAACAGGTGAAAACTGACATGTGTTCGCCATCACGACCATTAGCACTATTGGCGCCTTTGTTCCATGATGGCCTAGCATAACAAATGACTGAGCCTTCCAATATGGGAGTTAATGTAGGAATGAAACGTACATGTCAAGCTGGTTATCGGCCATTTCCACATCACCGTCTTCATCACATTCACATGACGAGGAACGCTGTTCAGGGTTTCTGCAGCGGCGGCAGGAACACGTGCATGGTGTTTAGAAGACCAGAACGAAAATTACAGTGGACGAAAATGTCACCTCATGCCACTGGAAGTTCCTGGTGTGGCAAGAGACTGAGCACGTTTCTTTCGGTCTTAAGCTTAGACTTACCCTGCAGCACATCTTCTACATACATGGCCTCTTTGTCGTCGTCTGGATCGCCAGACTCGTTGTCAGCCTCATCAGCGTCGAGGCCGTTCCTTCCGGGAATGATTATGGTAAACAATAAAAATGACGACCGATCGAGAAATTACACACATTGATTGACTTCCACGTGCATGGCGTCCACAATGCCTTTGATGCTTTACCCACTTGCCTAAACTATACGAACAATCACGACGCAACTTCACCCATGTGTTGCACACCGCGCAACGAATGCGGTGAGGTTCCAACTCCGCAACATCTGGATCTTCTTCTAGGCTCTTCTTGCGTGCCTCAAGAGCTGCCTGGAGCTTACTGGGGGAACTAAGGCCGCCTGAGTGTCGTGTCATGAATGCAATGTATTCAATAACTTACTCAGCTGTGTATCCGGGGCAGGCGTCTTTATGATTAAGCCAGTGGCTTGGGCTATACTCCACTGGCAGCGACAATTTAATCCAGCGACCGCATGGCCTACATTGAACCCGGTCAGGAAAGAGCTGCAAAACGTCTGGATCGGCGAGAAGAGCTGCTCGTCTTGATTCGGGCGTGGTTGGAGGTGGAGGAACCTTGTGATATGACCGCCTTCAATATGAGGGATCAGCTCATTGTATCAGGGTGACCAAAGAAACCGATGGCAAACTTTTCATTTCCGGACAAAGCGAAAGACTCTGTTGTCTCCTGCGGGGCCGACGTCTCGTCGTTAGTTTGCAGAGCAAGACACTTCTTCTTGTGTTGAACCCAGTGACTGGCAGAGTATCGACTTCGACTACACAATTTTACCCACTGGTCATAGAAAGGAGCAATTCAGTGTCGATGGCGCATGTGGTTTCGTGAATCATTATGTACCTTATTGCACAAACCACAAAGGGCTCGGTGTGGCTCAAGAGTGTTTAAGGAAGGATCGGCCTCCATGCGAGCTTTTCTCGCCTCGGCGGGCTCGGAGTATCGCTCGCTTTGATCAGTCTTGACACGCGGGCACTTCTTCTTGTGCTTGAGCCAGTGGTGCGACGAATACTCTTGTGTGTTGCTCCCCTTGATCCACCGATCACAGAGACCACACTTCACGCGGCGAGACTCAACATCGGCCGCATCTGGATCTGCAAGCATGGCTTGGCGTCTTTTCTCAAGCGCTAAAAGCGCAGGTCTAGAGGACAAGGTCAGCGCATGGACGGAATCAAAGGGACAACCGAGCTCGAGGTAAACATGAACTGACGTTTTCGGTGGCGACGCTTGGCCGTCCAAAGGTTCTTTGGGAGCTTCTTCCTCGCTGCTATCGCTCAATGCTGGCATATCCTCAGTCTCCACGACGCCGACTTGAGGTCTTTTCGATTCGGGTAGACCATCCTGTTCCAAGAGGTTTCGACGACCAAAGCTACCCTCTGTGGTGGCCTTAAGGACGAAAGGGTTACTGAACGTAGATGAAGAGCTAGTTTCAGCTGGAAGCTTTGGAACAATAGCGTTTTGATGGTCTGGAGTTAAAGCAGCATCTTGTACTTGCACAAGATCGTTCTCGACGGTAGAAGAACCTGGACTACATCCATTGTCGTTCTGATTCCGTGTAAGGTGAATGGTGGATTCGACCTTCAAGAGGGGAGTGGTGGAAACTTTAAGTGCTTCATTATGTCCCTTTGTTGCTGGAGTTTTGACCACGTCAAGTCTATTATCACGGGCAGTGTCGGGAGCTGCAGGAACGCCAGAATCTTCGTGAGAGCGATCGCTTGCTGTGTCGTAATCGTCTTCGGCGTTGCCAATCCGAAGGCGGTTGCTGAGATAAAGAAAGCTCAGTACGGGAAGACAAAGGGGCCAAGAGTAAAGGGAGAAGATATCTCTATTTGGCACGATGGCACTTACTGCTTGTCTGTCTTTCTTACGTGACCTTTCCAAACGCCGTAGCTGTATGGGGTTCGAGACGACAGATCAACCCAGCGATGGCACAACGTGCAGAACGCGCGAAACGGTTCCAATTCACCGATATAAGTCTCGCCCATGAGCGCTTTATAGCTCGCTTTCCGGTGAGGAGAGAGTCGTTCCAGCGAAAGGGCTGTCGCCCGTGACGTGGGCATAATGGCTGAGGGTAATCCCCCGACCTTCGCAGAAATAGAGATGGAGCGTGCGCGAGTAATGTGATGGGACGTGCCAGGTGCTCGAGATTGAGCTGGAGAATGGACAGACGACCCCGAGAAGTTGGATCGCGCGACTGGCAGCACGGGCGGTTTATGGGCGGTCGGAGGAGGAGGAGGTGGTGGTGGCATTGACTCTTGTGATTTCTGTGACTGACTGTGATCTGGCCGAGGAGGATCACTTGACGGTGCATCGGCATGATGGAGTCGACTTGGCCGTGGAGAGTGCTTGAAAGTAGTGACAGCCTGAGCAGATGAATTTGCGGATTGGTGATCAGGTTCGACTCTCTGGGGCACCGTGTTCCGGCCGAGCCTCCTGGATATATTAGTGAGTATCGTTATGCGCGCAGAGTTGGGATAGATATATTACAGCATCGTTGGCAATACTGCGGGCGCAGAAGCAGATGAAGTATTCTCAGCGAGAAACTGGAGTTTATCCACGTTCCTTTGCTTAGATGGGCCCATTAGTTTCCCGTCCTTTAACAGGTGTGGCGCTGGGGCAGTCAGATTGGGCGGTCGGGCATTGCTGAATATGAGGGTGCTCAGCATTGGATATAGAAACCCCGAGTAAGGCGTTATTGTGTCGCGTATACTTACTGTGACTTGGTATTTTTGTGGCACCTCCAGACGGAGGCAGCGTACAATTTAGTCTCATCAAGTTTGAGCCATTTGTCGCAGCGGTTGCAAAAGACACGGTGAGGCTCTACTATAGATAGATCTGGGTCATCGAGGAGCATCTGCTGCCGTTCCTCCAGTGAAGCCATGCCAATCTGTAGTAAAGCGAGGGAGGGGAGGAGGGAGGGAGGGAAAGGCCAGATAAGTCAATAAACGAGGCAAATGAACGTAAAGAAGTATTAATGGGAGGGGGAGTGAGGGGGAGACCAAGTTCGCGTCGAAGGGTATCTATGCTGTGATGGAGATCCAAGTTGGTTGTAGAGGGAGTAGCAAGTTACTGTTGGGCACGACGTATGAGGGGGAGCGAATGTACGAGAATCTAGGGGAGTAAGAGTGTAAACAGTTCTTACCGGTGCCACCTCGACAGCGAGTGCCTTTGGCTAAGGGGAGAGCAAGACGGAGGAAGAACGCCTGCCGCACTCCCTGGGAAAGCTCCAACTCCGCTGCTCCGTCGGCGATTGCCGAAAGGTCCACCAGGGCGCGGCCACATCCTCTGGAGGAGTTTCCTGCCTGACGAACTGCTCACTACTTGGACGGAACAGATTAACGTGCATGTGCACTACTATGGAATTGTAATGAAGATCTCATCTGGACGAGTTATAGGGTCCTTGATCTTGTGTTTGGTATTAAATTTCCTTCTGATCTCCGAGTCGAAAGTCGAGTGAATACTCCGTGACCTGGCCCTACGCATCCCCCTAGTCACTAGCCTTATATGTGCTTACTTTTACGAGCCCACCATCTACGAGGAACGTATGATTTGCCTCGGTGTTGTTTACACCAGGCCTGTGTGGTCAATGGTTATTCATAGACACACAAGCTAAATTGAAGTTCAAGCGCAATTTACACCAAAAATCATGTGCCCCTATGCTATCGGGGGACAGAAGCTTTTCGTCTCTGAACATGGTGAGTGATAGGAGCATCTCGTGTATGATTTACTGTTCTAGTGGCCTTATGGGCTGAGGTACATCCACCCTACGTTGCCTATAGTGATCTCACAGGGCATAAATAAAGTCATAGCCGATACCTTATCCCGTCTTCACTGTGTGAGCCCATGCCGTGAGCACTGTCAGCCAGTACTTACGCCCAGCAGTACAAGGAGTACGAATCTCTACTGGCGTCTTATTCATTCATGCATGCAAGCTTCATGCAACCGCAACGTCAATCAAACTCTTGCTTGTTAAGCACCCCGAAAGGGCTCGATTTATCGGGCTCTTTATTCTGCCCCAACGTGTTTCCGCGGGTATTATATATTCGACATGTGTGGCGGAAGTTTGGAACTACTCAAGCATGAATAATAACTCTTGTGGCTCGGAGTAACACGACCTACAGGTTTCTATGAAGTCTCGTGCTAAACTAGACTTAATGGAAACAGCTGAGCGTGCTTCACCCCATCGCTTACAGAGTTACGACTCTCGCCAGAATCCTTCTCACTAGGGCCTCAGATTCAATCCGCTCCTTTATACTCACTAGAGAAGGGATTTCTTTCCCGAACAATAGAAATACCAAGCGCGGCGTTATCAGGGTAATATGTAGCTGTTACCAGGAGCGCCCCCAAATTTTAGCCATTCACATGTTAGCAATTTGTTGAGAGGTCAGTATCTTCCCTTCATATGGCCATGGAAGACTCTGGATGAGTCAGGGCTGGAATCTGCATTTAGCCATAGGAAAGAGAGGGAAAGAGGACACTATAGTTACTGCTTCTTCTGTAAGTGTCAATATTGTGGTGTGCGCAAGACAAGTGTTATAAAACACCTTGAATATGGAACGAAGATGATAATCATCGTCCATGAGGGATTGGGAACCCTTATGTAACCTCTACGATAGAATAACTCATTAAACCCGATACACATTTACTTTACAATCCCAACTACAGCTGGCGAGTAAACCTTCGTCGTACAGTGACCAGGCACAACCCACAACAAACTCAGTATGAGCGTCGTGGATGTGCAAGAGCGAGGGGGCCGGGGGAGTAGGCTTCGTAGACCACCTGGAGGGAGGTTCTTCGAATCTGAATCGTAAGCAGTAAAAAAACACACGTACACTCGACAAGTCATATCGTAACTCGTACTGGCAATAAGGTCGGCTCGATGAGGACTCCATTGTACCTTGCGTACCGCGTACTCGTGGCCTCTCAAGTCCCTCTCACATATGCCGCCCACCTCGGCCGTGCCACCCACCTTGACCATTCTGCAGTCCCAAATCTTGATATTTTTATCAACTCCAGCTGTAACAATGTTAAATGGCCGATACTTGTTCCAGTCTAAGGTGAGAACTTCAGTCACACTGGCCGGGACAGTCAGTGCAGCATGAGCAGGGGGTTGCGGGGTATTGGAGAGACTCGGAGCTGACGTAGAAGGGAAAGAAGGGGTACGAAGATCAAAAATCTTCATTGTACCATCAAAGGAGCAGGTTGCAAGCGTGGAAGGGTGGTGAGGTGAGAATATGGCTTGATAGATACAGGTGGAATGTGCATGAAGCGTCTGTACGGAATGGGGGCGGTTTGGTGTCCACTGAAGTGATAAGTAAGTTAACTATTGAGATGGGGCAAAGGAACGAGAACGTACGAGTTTCACAGTGCCGTCCCAAGACGCAGATATGAAGAACTCTTTATCGAGGTTCGACCAGTCAACCGAAAAAACGTCACGAGTGTGTTCATGCCAAGCTCGGATAGGGAGATCCTAGTCCTTGCGCGTCCGCACCTCACGTCACCGTCATGATTGTGGACTTGCAGATAGACCACTCACGTTAAGCATCACATCCCACAGCTTGATCGATCCATCCCCCGACGCGGTCACAATCTGGTTCTCATGGACCTCCGACCAGGCAATGTCGTATAGTCCGTCTTGCGTGTCATACGCTTTATCGAGTTGTAAAGTGGGGGGAGCGAGAGAAACGATGTGAAGTCGACCGTTGCCTACCAGACCATAGTTCGCGGCTGAGGCAAGCGCCAGGCGACCGTTATGGAATGGGGACCATGCTACAGAATAATGAGAAAAAGCGGGCGTGTGTAATGACCCAGGCGTGTTCATTTGTGCAGTGTCCACTGTCCACGTTCTCCAGGGTGCCTCCAGTCGGAATTATCTTAGCTAATTTTCCCGCGCATCTTCCTCCGCACTTGCCTAATGAGGTAGCATTGCAGAGTCAATGCTTAGACTCCTTAAATTTTGTAATATAATATTCAGGAACGGGCTAGGGACCTTGACTTGCTTGTGTAGATTTTCCAGTAATCCTGACGAGGGCTGGATACATATAAATTCTTCATTTAGAAAATTACTGTGAAGTCGTTATTGCTTCTATCATAAGTCTTAGTCAAGGACTCTGACCGACGGGACGGAGTTTGGTCGAGGTTTTGATCATAGTTACGTAACACGGTACTTAGAGTCCGCGTTCCGACCAATACAGTACGGTAAATATTAAGTACCTCTTGAAGGTAAACTTTAAATGATAAGGGCTTTCCCCGGTCGTGATCGTCAAGTTATCGAGCTCAAATGCTGCCCCAATTCGACTATTTTATAAGAATGTACAATTCAAAAGGAGTGTTCACGAAGGCAACTAATTCAGCTGTCCCTGCGGTTGAAGCTACTTTGATCCTGCCAGATCGTTGAGCACTTCTATTGGCCGTTGCTAATCGGCTCTTACCGCTGTCATACCCAGCCCTTATCGCGAGAGGGACGCACAGGTAGGTGCCGGTAGAGAACTGATATTAAGGCTCATTCGCCATCCCATCGTTGCTGATAGTTCAGTTGCCCCAGTTGACTCGCCGACTGTTGTTCGCATTCTCCCTGTAGCTTTGTGAATCCCTGGACTGCTTTTCCTCTCATGATTGAATCTCATTATCATGAAGGACCTCTGCTAAAGTTCTGATTGCTGACACTGGAGATATGCTTTTAGGACCCGACAACTAACTGAATCTAGGCGTGCAGGCTTCGGTGATACTCACTGGGATTATGAAGGAGCTGGTGTGTGACCTACCTGAAAATCAACCGACGTTCTGGCACATTACACTAATACAGCAGGCAGTCTACTTTCTCCAAGGCTTCGGATGTACCAGCAAATCGTGTGGGCATGCTTTATGCAGCGTGCGTTGTCTTATCTTGTCAAAGGGGTGTCTATCCAGATACTTTTGACCGCTACCCATACATTATGAATGGATAGATTTTCCGTTCTGTTATTGCCACACTATTTTCTGATCCAGTTGCAATTCTCAAACCGCAAACCAAGCAAACAATTAATCCAAGATCCAAGTACATTGAAAGTAACACAATCTCATCCCAGGCTCGCTGGACACAATTACTTTTTTGGATGCCACTACTCATCGATAATGTCGCCTATTGAGCGCCCCACGTCATGGCAACGTATTGCACACCCTGTTTTTGCTTAAGCCGATTGCTTGGCTGTGAGCCAATATAATTGCACGTCAAGAACAAGGGCTTTTCGAAAATTGAACAAGGTACCAGGATCAACAATCTCAAAATCGGTCATTATCCTGAAGATTTCAGACCGCATATTTCGCAATCCGAGCCCTCAAAACTGAAGGTGTGACTTTCAAGATTTGACCCGCCAGCCGAAGCCTCAAAGTCGTTTAGCTGCGGATGGAGCCGGATGGAATGGAATGAACTATGTTGCAACACAGATCCGAAAGCGATCCAACTCCCGACGCAAGCATGCAAAGGCTAATCGCATAGAAGGCAAGTTTTGATCGGAATGACTCTTTGTTCCACTTCCCACACGCTTCTACAATGGATTCTCAAGCTGCGGTGTTTAGAATCGGAATTTGGGAAAGCCAGGGTCAAGTATTATAATTTCTCGGATGTCCACCTTCATCCGCTCTCCTCCCCCACATCGCCTAAGCCCCCCAACACGAGATGCCTGCCCCTCTAGCCCGTATCCTCAATCCCATCGATGTTAGTCCACGCCAAGCGACAGTTCGGTCTGTGCACGCCGAGGGGCAAGAAATGAGCGATGCCTCCGCCTCCCTCATCTCGTACAAACGTGTGCCTAAAGCATGTACCCAGTGCCGTCGTGACAAGTCTCGATGCGATAGGGCTAGGCCGTGTAATAGTTGCGTGCGGAAGGGACGGGTTGATTCATGCGTCGATGGCTGTGTGGCGTGCCGACGAGGCAGATTGAGGTGAAGTCCTTCAATATTTCGACCTAAGAGACAGTCAATAATCGTTTCACATCCGCTCGATTAGCTGCGATGGGAATCGTCCCTGTATTTCTTGCGGTCAAGACGGTCGTGAATGCATTGAAGACGATCCTAGCGCAATCGCCGCCTCACGCAAAAGGCAAAGAAGTCCTGTGTCCCCATCGGCCTCGCCTCGAAGAATCAAGCCTCATCCTCGCGTCTCCATCCCTTCATCACAGACTCGCTCAAAGCTCGGGTGTGTTGCGTGTCAGAGAGACAACAAGAAGTGTACAGGCGGTATGACTTGTCGTCATTGTACAGAGCTTGAAGAACAGTGCATATATATTTCCCGACCACCCAAGCTCGTCAAACAACGCTGTGCCCTGTGTCGCAAGAAAAACAAGAAGTGCGAGCACGTGCGTCCGTGTATGCATTGTGTTCGGGCTGATGTCCCATGCATCGATTTACCGAGGAAAGGTGTGGGCAGGGGTATGAGAGTGAAGAGGGCGTGTGCAGGTTGTCGTGCGGATAAAATTCAGTGCGAGGAGGCGTGAGTCCACGCCCTGGCTATTCTATTTCTCACTGACCACAGGCTCCTAACAGACGGCCGTGCGGTGGCTGCAAGAAGAAAAATGTAGAATGTGTGGCAAGGGGCTGTAGTGCTTGCTTCGTGAAAGGGAGCGGGAAGTGTGCGTCTTGCACAAGACAAGACCACTTTGATCGTGAGGAGTGTGAAACGAGTTCTACTGTTTCGTGCTCGGAAGGTGATCTTGCCATCGTCCTTCTGGTTTTCTTCGACCACTAACCCCATGTTGACAGAGGAGAATGATAACCTCTCCAGTCTGTTCCCCTCGTCACCGGCCTCTCCCCTAACATACACTGTACTGCCGGTGGACGCACAGGGTGCAGCCAAACCACATACACCCTCTTCCTCACCCATCGATGTTCCAGAGTCTAGGTATGGACCGGCAGTGACGCTGAATAACAGCTTGGATCCCCCACACAGGTTACCCGGTTTCGCTAGTTTCGATCCTTACAACATGCGTCAGAAATACTTATCGACTCACACCCATACCATCCCTCCCGATGTCCTTTCAACACCACTCACTTATATGGCGGAGCTTCCACCATTCTCCGTTGGCTTCTCCTCCCTCTCTCTCTCCGCGTCGACCAGTCATATGCGTACGCGCCCAGTCTCTGATCTTTCAGAAGAGTATACGTCTCGGTCCTAAGCTTGCTTTGGTCTCCATTCAGTTCCGAGTGCCATGGGATTCCGACTCCCGTCACACTCGCAGTCGTTCTTGATTTTCTTGGCTATCGATCGCTCTCAATTTTCTCTTGATCACCACTTGTTTTGTCTTTGTTTTGTCAACATCCTCTGCACATATCGCACTCTCGCAATCCAAATATCCGCATCGCTACGTGCCTCGATCGCTTTTCCTCGTCACTCTTTCTCCGTGCATTTATTTGTATAGTTGTATATAGAACTAGCTGTGACATATGTAGTGACATAAATCTGCCTATAATAATGCATAGAAATCCTGGTATGATAGATGGCATTCTCCAGTGTACGTTTCTCAAACCAACTAATTGAAACGCTTGAAGCTTGAATCAATGAATACTTCCCTGTCGCTCGCCACCGTTCCATCCGGGCCCGGTTGACACATCGAGTGCTCAAGCGATCAAGGCTACTAACTGGACCGAAACGATGACGTGTCACCCGTCATGTCATATCGGCATGATATTGATGAACGGGTGCAATGGGGCAAACTTCTCGTTCATAGTACTGTATACATCCTAACATGATGCTCCAATCTCTTTGCGACCGCTACACAGTGTGATCAATATCCCCGTTGGTTTGGGGCTGGATTGCCAAGCACCGTGTCTCAGAGCGTCAAAGACCATTTCTAGGGTACCTCTGCTTTATAGTCTGCGATGGTCTGCTTGATCAGTTCCGGAGTTGTAAGGAACCTGGGCTTGATTTCGCAACGGAATGGTTTAGGGTGACTATAGGGTGTTAAAAGTAAGATCCTTCTAATGAGGAAATGCATACCTGATCGTTCCTGGGAGCCATTCAAATTCAGGTTCAATCAGCCTCCCTGAAAGCTTGTCGCGCGCCTTTGAAATGTCGAGTGTCGCAAGAGTCATTGCAATGGAAAGGAATAAGGATGGCTCTGCCAGGTGTCGACCGGGGCAGATCCTATCAATGGCACATACCTAAATTCCTGCCGCGATTTGTAGAGTAAGAAATCACGTACCGTCTTCCAAATCCGAATATGAGTTGAGTTGGATCACTGAAGGTACCTTCAACCTTGTTGGGCCCCAGGAACCGGTCAGGACGGAACTCATAAGGCTCGGGGAATAGTTCAGGGTTATGTGTCATCCCCCTGCTTCAACTTGGTGACCGAATAACGTGAATGAGTGAAGACTTATTACCATATGTTCGATATAACAAGAGATCCTGCCGGAAGTCGATATCCCTGGTACTGGTGGTACGTGTCAAAGCAGTAACGAAACGAGAACGGGAGTGATGTTCACGCTGTCCTCTTTTGTCAAGCGATGAGGTACTCCTATGACGTAGTGTATCGAAGATGGTAAAATAAGTTGACCAGTAGTATATGCAAGACATACCTCCCGGCACCACCGGCCCCCACCTCATGACCTCTTGTACGATAGCATTGACGTATGGGAGAGATGGCCTATCTGCCATAGTCGGCAGTCGTTCATTTCCCACTATTCGATCCAATTCAGCTTGAGCGGTCTTTTGGATGTCTGGATTAGTGCACATGGCCAGGAAAAAGGACGTAATTGCGGAGACGGTCTAAAGAATTACATTCAGCTTAGCAGGGGATTCTGAATCTTTGATACGTCACACACAGTGTCAGCCCCGCCTTGATGTTGTGACAAGGCCGTGTAAAAACGATGAGCGACTGGGCACGGCCACGGGACATGAATGGAGTATTACATACCACCATAGATCGAGAATGCTGTCCATTTGACTGCAAATTCTGTTTCTGGAGAATGGGGTACGCTCAAATGTTCTGATGTGAAGGACACTACAGCGGTGCCTTTTGCCTGCACAAAGTTACTTCTTCATCGTGAGCAAAAAAAGAATAAAAGGCACCATCTCGTCTTTGGTATAGGTGTGAACTGCATCCGCAGTGTGGAAGAGGTCCTTCCGCCACGCTGCGGCCATGCGACGAAAGCCAGCACCGGGAAACCAGCTCGGGACATATTTGACTATACGATTGTTATTAAGGCAAGGATATGATCTTGTAGGTAAGCCTGCCTTAAACTCACGCCAAGGCAAAACATCGACAAGAAATGCTCCGGGAGCTGTAGCCATTGAAAATTCTTCCAAGGCAGTCTCTGCAAGCGTGACAAAAGGATCTTGCTCCGTCTCCAAAACGGTATAGCCATGCGATATTTTCAGAACTGTGGCAGCTGCAGTGCTGGACCCAGAAGAGATGAGAATTAGCATAGTCACAAGAAGAAAGAAGCTACGAACTGTCGAATATGATCTACAAATTGATCTGGTGTATTTAGCAGGCGATTGAGGAATTTCGCAGTTTGTTGTTCCACTGCTGGCCAGAATACTTGAACAGGACGCTGACTTAGAATTTGATGCATGAGTCGACGCCGTTGGCGAAAGTATTCCCCATAAGGAGTCAGAGACAGCGCGTGGTCCCAGCCAACTCTGCGGAAGATGGAAGCATGAGGGAATATCATTGAACGGAAGCACAGTGTTGGTTACAGTTCACCACCCATGGCCATGTATGGGCGATCAGAATATATTGAGGACCGTTTATGAAGCAGATCAAACGCCGCTTTAGCAGAGTTGAGGATCACAATATTGCGACCAAAAATTGACAATGAGACCACCTCGCCTATGGAAAAAACAGATTAGACAACTCGAAGAGGCAGGCGCGCATGAAATATTACCGTATTGTTTTCCCCATTCTGTGTATTTAAGCCAGGCCCTCTCCTTTGGCATATCAAGAGCGTTGCCAATGATGGGCCATGGCGCTGGTCCAGGGGGCAATGGACCCTGTTTCTTCCAACGGAAGTAGACAAGGAAGGAGAGGACAATGGATAAAATAGTCGCTAAAAACACTAGCTGCGTCATCTGGAACGCTAACATGATTCCAGCGAGATGTTCGTCGCAAACGATGAAACAAGGTACAAAGGCTGCGGTGTCTTGCCAGAAGGAGGGGACAAACAGCTAGTGGGCCACAAGCAAAACCTCGATGATCCAAGTTTTGTCTCTACTCTTATGGGTCTTTGGGAATCAGACAAGGCCGTCCCGCCGAGCGAATAAAAACTGTTTAATTACAAACACGAGGCTATATCTAGGGATGGGCACCGTAACAGTATAAGTATACGGCTTTTACGGGTGCCGTACGGGCCTTAACCATTCGACCTCCGAGCTTGTGCTTTACGGTACCATACATTACGGCGGCCGTATTATGGGTTCAAAAAAAAAATGATAAGTATTGCGCAGGAGCTCAGGCTTGTGCGCGTTCGGTTAGCACAATGGTCCGTGCATGGTCAAATGTATCTATAAATTGCGCTTACTTTGATCTTTGCCATAATGGCTGTCCCTTGGAAAGGCATCTCCATTTCTGTATATTTAGAATTATTTATGTTTCTTTGTATAGTAGAATTTAGGATAATATGATCTTGTGGACATCCCTGGATTGAAACCAATGATTTGCATTGCATTTATCTATCACCAATCTGGATGTCAATTTATTAATGAATAGATACTTGAATTTTTTTCTAGCAAACTTGTGAGAACCTTTAATTATATGTGATTTATATGCCTCAAGTGCTCGTGGTTGCCAGAGACATCCGATGCGTGGATCAGAGCCGGCGATTTTGGGTCACGATTGGTAACATTCGCCGCAGCCTGCCGGGCGCCTGTTAGGTCACCTCCCAGCTTTTCACCCACAGACTCTTTGAACATTTTTCCTTACTATCTGCTTATATGGACCTTTAGTTTACATATACTTGTCTCATCTATAGTATATATCTTACAACGTCCTTGTCAATTCCTTGTTTCGCGCGGCTGCATCGCAATTCGTGGGATTGCATTGAAACTCCGGTGGCGAGACAATAGTTCCAGGTAGCAATAAGTATAATATGCGTCGCAACAATTACAGCATCACTATATTAATAACCCGTAATAAGGTGGACAATAAAACGACCTGGTGAAGCAGAATTAAGGGCTGTCCTAGGTTCCCAAGTCGCTCGCAAGTTGCGAGTCACAACCCATTACATACGCACTATAGTAGTACCAGATATTGATATCAAGTCGCAAGGGTGGTGCTTATAGGGGATTCCATGTGTTGCCAAGTTCACGGCCGTGTGGCCGATTATGACAGCATATCGTACGTCGGATTGCCACCACGCTGACGACTGGTGCACTAGACCCACTATATAAGCCTACTTGTGTTTCCGATGCAGAGCACGAAATCTGTCCCGCGGAGCAAAACATGTGGCCCGAACGCAGGGATCGGATACGCTGAGCGGGATAAGTACGGTAGGTTTCGTTTGCATTTTTTCAAATTGAACACGTCCACCTGCGACCACATACGTCCCCATGTATCCGGGGCCTTTGGGTATCATGGCGTCAGTCCGAATGAAATAGGCGCTGACGAACAATGCGCATATATAGTGGCACTCTTATTATTTATTGTGACCTGGTGCAACCGGTTTGTACCACCCCATCGTTTCTACCTTTCAATATTCAACATTATGTTTCCTCTTCAACCATTAATCTGTGTCCTCCTATCCTTAGTTTCTCTTCATGCCCTGGCTGGCAACCCTTTGCATAACATGCCTACGCGCTCCCGCAAACATCATAGACACATACAACACAACATTTCTCGCAATCTGACGTCTCGTGGTGCACCTCAAGCCAAGAATGGGCCCATGCAACTAGTAGACAAGTATTCCGGGCAGACCTTCTTCGAGTACGTGTCGCGTTCTTCAGTTTCACATGTCTCGTAATGCCACTGCCACACAGTCAATGGGACTTCTTCGCGGCTCCGGATCCCACGCACGGTAACGTTCAGTACGTGAGTAAGGCAGAAGCCATGGCTTCGGGGCTCGCTTCCGTTGGTAGCGACAATGTTGCCGTCATGGCTGTTGACGACACATCTACGGTACCTGTTGGTGGAAATCGCAAGTCGTAAGTCTTTCCCAGGTCACAATTTCTTCTTACATCAAATAACGATACTTCGTCAGGGTACGCATTACCTCGCAGAAGTCATACACCGGGGGTCTCTTTGTGCTGGACGCAAATGCAATGCCGTGAGTTGTCATATTAATCAAGGCATTGAAATGATTACTCATGGCATGATATTTAGCTCTGGCTGTGCCACTTGGCCCGCTTTCTGGACTGTGGCTGGTCAGAACTGGCCTCAAAACGGCGAAATAGACATAGTTGAAGGGGTCAATACCCAGACGAACAATCAGATGACACTCCACACAGCTCCAGGCTGCACTCTTGACACCTATGCTCGGCCCTTAAACCGGAAGGCGAAAGCTTTTCTGGGTAAGGTGTTAAGCACGACATGCGACGCTCGCGTTAGCTCCAACTCTGGGTGTGGCATCACGGACCCCAGCCCTAAGTCCTATGGCGCAGCGGTCCAGCAAGGCGGTGGTGCGGTCTTTGCCATGTTATGGGACAGTGTTGGAATCCGTGTCTGGCAGTTTGATCGCTCAAATACGCCAGCCGATCTCACAGCCGGCGCCCCCAATCCCTCTACATGGCCTGTTCCATCTGCCTTCTGGAGCACCTCTACGTGTCCTGTCAACCAGTTCTTCCAGGGGCACCAAATCGTAATCAACACAAGCTTATGCGGGTGGGTTAAAAGATTTTTTTTTCAGTAACAAGGGCACTGTGTACTAACACGCTATGTAGGGACTTTGCGGGGGGTGCATATCCCAGCAGTGGATGCCCCGGTACCTGTGCGGAGCAAGTTGCAGACCCGAACAATTTCAAGGATGCCAAGTGGAAGATTAATTATGTTGCAATTTACCAATGACCCAAGAGAATATGTAGCAATAGCAGCTTTTCCTAGGATTGAATAGGGACAATATCTGTTCATACCGCGGCTGTACTTACAGTAATATTATATACTGCTGATCGGTGATCGAGGCTCGGGCTTGGGCTTGCATCATATGACGTTTACGGCTGAGTCATCTCGTCTCAACTTTTCCTCCACCATGCCACTCCCAAAGGAAATCCTAAGTCAAGTGAAGCTGCTGATTCCGCCTTTAACAGGGAAGCTACATAAAGGGCAATCTGGTATACCCTGTTCAAAGGTTCCAGAAGTATGTGTTACTTATGTTGATGTCATGTTTGACGTTTCTAGGTCGCGTAGGAGTAGTCGGAGGTGCACAAGAGTGAGAAATAAAGACAAGCTTTGGTCTATCTATATGGATTGAGGGTCATTCTAAGCTATACTGGCGCCCCTTTTTTTGCCGCAATCTCCGCTCTTCGCATGGTGAGTGGGTTAGAGGATGGGGTGGATTGGTTGCTGATGCCAACTCTGTTCAGGGAGCGGATCTTTCTCATGTAATATGCTCACCTACTGCTGCGGGCGCAATCAAGAGCTATTCTCCTGACCTCATTGTTCATCCTATACTGTGTGAAGGACGGTTCGCCACATTCAGCTCAGTTTATTTCTTCCGCGTAAAACTAATTGATGCAGATCATTAGAGTCAGTGCGCTCAGAGTTAAGTGGCGTTCTCGAACGCCTCCATGTTCTGGTCATTGGCCCCGGTCTAGGGCGTGAAGATTACATGCAGGAGTATGCGAGGCTCGCTATGAGATTGGCTAGGGAGCAAGACATATATGTGGTTCTAGACGCTGATGCACTGTGGATGGTGCAAAAAGATCTCGACATTGTAAAAGGATACCGCAAAGCTGTTCTGACCCCGAATGTTGTCGAGTTCAAAAGGCTTTCAGAAAGTTTGGTACGTTTTAGAATCTGTCAAATGTTAAGTATGAATAACGAGGAAAGTAGGGAGTTCCCCCAAACTCACCGCCCTCTTCACTGGCGGCTATCATCTCTCGTAAATTAGGCGGCGTGACAGTCCTTCAAAAGGGCCCTAAAGATATTGTGTCCTATTCTGATTCTGACAACCAAGGGGACAATGAAGAAGACGGAATGACTGTTGAAGTTGACACGCAGGGAGGCCTGAAGAGATGCGGTGGCCAAGGTGACATTTTATCTGGCGTGACAGGTACGATGCTTGCTTGGGGCAGGAATTATGAGCAGGGAGCCTTCAAGTATGTTTCGTTGACCGAATTATTCATGATACTTCTAAAGGACTGTCTCAGTTCCGAAGATGAAACTAAATTATCGCCACGCCTCATACCTTTGGTTGCTTCCATAGGCGGATCTATGGTGACTCGCACTGCGTCGAAAAGAGCATTTGAGCGGTACGGAAGAGGTTTGGTCACTCAGGATATTCTGCCAGATATTGGTGGTGCATTCGCTGAAGTGTTTGGGGAAGAAATTGGGAGGAAAGCAAGCCTATGATGTGGAGACGTCGCCGCATTTATCATGATAGCCTTTCGTGGCACGCACTGGGAATACTTCAACTTGTCGAAACCTTGGCCACATTTCTCCTACGGGCGTTACTTCCACCGAATAAGCCAGGATATTTAAGAATGTAGGTCTACACAGGGGCTCAGGTTACTCATGAGAAGATTATACAATTATTAGCAACACCGCTGGGCCGGCGGTGATCGATTCATTACTTTGAGCAGCTGAGACACTGATACTTGCGTAGATTCAACGGAAGAGCTATATAAGTAACCTTGATTCGGACCAAGGCGAAGAAAAAGACCTGGATAGTACTTCAAATTCTCAACTTTTCCCCATGACGTCACCACTCATAAGTTCGGTGGAAGTGCATGATCCGGGTGCACCTGGCCTTAACAAACCACCAGTATATGTCTAGAAAACGACTAGGAAACAATTCAAGTTGATCCTAACCGTGTTTCTGTACATACTGTATCAAGGGCATCGACGGCCCTCCCCTTTCACCTAGGATGTAAGACTATGTCGGTCCCAGGAGCAGAATAATCTGGGTATCAAGGTAAGGAGCAGACGACCAAGAAGAAGGTACTTACAGTAAAGTGATATAAAACAATCTTTATATGCCATATTTAAGTATATGCCTAAGACTGCGTGTGCACCAGATCCACCCGGTCAAACCTGTATCCGCACCCGCTGCAGATAACTTGGGTCATCGACTGGTCCTGTGTGCGTCTAACTGGGTTTCAAATGGGTCGTTACAGCTATTCGATCCCTCGTCGAAGGGACGGGGCACGCGGCACTCATGGCGCTGCCGACAGAGTCCATGCTCTCAGTGGCTTTTATTCTGGGATTGGGCTTTTTAGGAACGGTGAGTTGAACATCTTAGAAGTCATTGTCTCGTTTCCTGTGATGAGCACCCGATCATCCTTGTTCTTAGAGCCACAGGCATTCCTGACTTGTAAGTTGTAGCGTGCGCTGTGGCTGCGACGACAACACTGGGCATGGCTTCGCGCCTGTTTCTGACTTCATCCCTTTTTTCGTGTGTACTTTTCCGCAGGCTCGGACTGATGTTCAACCTTTGTTAGATATATTTCATTATCATTATTGTCTCACCACACCTCCTGGTCGCAAGTCCTACCGAGAAACAATATTTTTGTGCAAAATCGCCATATACGGGTTTACATCTACCATCTCTTTCCGACTCAGCATCGCTAGACCTATCAGTCATCATCCCCGCCTATAATGAGGTCGAGCGGCTTACACCCATGCTGGAGGCCACACTCGGCCACCTTGTCTCATATCCTTCTCGCTCGTATGAGCTCCTTATTGTTGACGATGGCTCCAGGGATGACACCGTCTCACTCGCTCTCTCTGTTGCAAAGGCGCAGGGTGGTTCTGACATCCGCATCGTAAAAATGGACAAGAATGTTGGTAAGGGCGGCGCTGTGAGACATGGATTCATGCACGCGCGCGGGGAGCGGTTACTGATGGTTGACGCGGATGGTGCAAGCCAGTTCGAGGATTTGGAACTCCTTTGGAAAGAGATGGACCGAGTGGAGCGGGATGGGTATGCAGTGGCGGTTGGAAGTCGCGCGCATATGGTTAAGACCGAGGCTGTCGTGAAGGTACGCATTACTTTATGTGATCCTCAAGCTCCCTGTCTGAAGTACCCTGGGTATTAGCGATCTGCTGTGCGGAACTTCCTCATGCACGGCTTTCATCTTGTATTACGAACAGTGGGCGTCGGTCACATCCGAGACACACAGTGTGGGTTCAAAGTAAATTAACTCGCGAGGATTACACCTCCTTTCACCTGACTGACAACTCACTAGCTATTCTCTCGCAAGGCCGCACAACGGCTATTTCCATATCAACATCTGAGGACATGGGTCTTCGACGTTGAGCTCCTCATCATGGCCCAATCACTCGATATACCTGTAGTGGAAGTGCCGATTACGTGGCATGAAGTGCCAGGGAGCAAACTATCCCTCATGTCAGACTCGCTTGGCATGCTCAAGGATTTACTCGTCCTCCGGGCAAATTATGCACTAGGACGATGGACCGTAAATCAAGAAAAGGTGAAAATGGAGTAGACGGCGTAACTTGGATATATCCAATAAGGTTTATTGTCATACCCGTAATACCCTAGCCCGTCTCCCAAAAATCGACGCTGACGGCCGCCGGCTTCCCACTTGTTGATTCCAAGACTGCGCTTGTTTCGGCGTCTCTACTGGCCTTGGTGCGAGCATGTAAATAGAGATTTTACGTTTAGCGCATCCCTATAGTTATTCTTGTATGAAAAGGACATGATTTTTAATTCCAGATGGTGCATGGTATCAGAACCATTCACACTAGATGTAAGATCCCAATGCTAAAAGACCCTGCACTAAAGGGGTGCCAGTTCTTGTTGGTTGCAGAAAAATAGAGATAGAAGACAGAGATAAGGCAGGTCTGAAGTAGACAAGTCTTGAAGTGAAGTGCTAAGAGAAGAGTTAGAGTGAGCAAGGTATCCTCAAGTGCTTAAGAGCACAGGAGATGGCATAATCATGATAACCAAACTAGTGGAAATACATGAAGCAAGCTCACTATTCAACTACTTGAGAGAGAATAAGGGTGAGTCATAAGATATTAAGATATTAAGAGGTATGAGTTAGAACAAATTCCTTGGCCTGGAGGACAGGCTCAAGCCTAGTGATAAGGGATGCTGGTGCCTAGTGAGGCAAACAAAATAATGATTTAGGCAGTCAGTTGTAAATACAAGTAGATATAAAAAAAAAGAAGCAGATGTGCAGTGGAATGAGAGTCAATACCTGACAATGACACATGGCAGTAAAAAACCCAGTAGGAAAAAAGCCTTTATGCCATGCAGGGATATGAATGAAGAGAAAGGGAGGGAGAGTGCAAAAAGAGCTAAATTGAATAAGGTTAGTGTATGTACAGCAAGCAAGCCTTGATGTGAAAAAAGTACCTGTGCAAGGTAGGGTGTGTGTTGCAAGTGAGCAGGGGCAAAAAAAGGCCTGAGAGACTGCTAATAAAGGCTAGGGTGAGACCCCCACTGAGACATGTATGATGGCTTACTGACATAGTGTTGACATGAGCACTGACATGTTCTAGCAGGATTCTAACCTAATTGTGCAGCAGCATTTGGGGAAAAAGGTGCAGACCTGGCAGATAGTAGAATGCACCACCAAGAATAAAGAACAAGAGAGCAAGTGAGACACAGGCTGGGGCTATAGGAGTATGACCCCCCATGCATTAAAGATGCACTAACAGGAATAATACCTATTAGCCTCCATGCAATGGTCCTTCTATATGGACGGTCTATAATGCAGTTGTTCATAGGCAAAGAGACTACTTGTAAGGGGAACCTCTGTGCAGCTTGCAAAATCCTTATGAGCTCCTTGTGAAGCCTTCACACCTACATTCCACTCCATGCAAACATTCCCATGCCCTGCAAAGTCCTGCAAAGTGCATGTGAAGTATTTGCAGCCTTGCTAAAGTCAATGTGAGGGGAACTCCTGTGAAGTCCTGCAGAGTCCTGCAAAGTCTTTCAAAGTCCTTGCAGAGTCCCTGCACCCTACATTCCACTCCATGCAAATATTCCCACACCCTGAGAAGCCTTGCGAAGCGCATGTAAAGTGTACACAGCCCTGCTGAAGTCAACCTCACTAAATGCCACTTTAGCAATGGGCCTCTTGTTCCAGAGCTGTGCAGATCTGTCCTCTGGCAGCTTCCAAACACCTTCCTGGCCCTGTCTGTAGTTCAGCACCCCTGTTGCTTATGTGATTCAGGCTTCAGAGGTACAGAGTTGTGATGCCCAAAGTATATAGCTGTTAGCTAGTGGGTGAAGGTGATCCTTAGAGTTTTCTCTTAGGATTCCCCCTTTGCCAGGTATGCCTTTGCATTGTATATAGTTAGTTATATATGACTTAGGAATCCCCCTTTGCCA
>QFFB01000034.1:0-12589 GCA_003316465.1 Ramaria cf. rubripermanens
TGCCGTTAATATATCTTCAAACTCTAACACGATATTACAGTTCTTCATTATCAAACCTGGGTGCAATCCTACACCTCAAGCAATGGCTGCTTTGAATTTGTGAGTGATGACGGCCACCCTTTTGAAACATGTTAATATATCGCTTTGTCAGGGGTGAGAACGTCTCATATTCAGGTGCCCTTGTTCACAGACGTTTCATCACCGGCGGGAACAATTCAAGATGTATTCATTATACTGTTTGACACACTGGTTGTTGTTGTGACGCTTCACAATACCCGTGGAATTGTGCGGCGTTCAAGAGAATTTCAGGTGCTCCCTCGAAAGTCATTGTCCCATACTTTGGCTGAACAAGGTAGGGTACTCTATCCTCACACTTCACAACCCCTGAGCAAGAGTGTAGGTGTCATAAGATATGGGTATACACTTTATGCCTGCCACTGTTGCACTTTCCATCTAACACTGACACAGGTTGGTATTGACCATAACATTAGCCGGTGCTGTCACAGATAAGGTATTATATAATGTCCAATTCCATGAGGTTTACTCAATATTCATTATGACAGGTTCTCAGAGTGAGTTCATTGCATGCGCTTGGACGTTCAAGTTTACATGCGGTTAACAGCCCAGCATTGCGGGAATCCTTACGGTTGTGCAGAACAGGTCAGAACTTGGCCGCCTAGATATTAATGTATATCACTAACATTACAAGCAGTCTGTCTACTATCGTCATTTGTCGCTGTCATCTTTCCCTCCAAAAGAGGGTTGCTCATCTTAACGGCACCGCTCATTCGTTACACAATCCCGTAACGAGCTTTCGTGCCGCTACACGACATATTCACAATTCTCTCATGGAGGAATTCGGCGACCCGAGTGTCAGCGAGACTGGGTTCTCAGAAGCAAATGAATCTCACGGGCAGGACGGCCCCTCTTCTAATACAATTGACGACATTGAGCTTGAGGAGATTGCGAGCACAGTAGAGGACATGTCCGCTCGGGTTCTTGCTGAACCTCAACATGGTAAGTTGTCGTTCCGGTTCCATTGGGGGATTATATCTTCCGATAGCTCAATATGCATTGTAGCGGCGGCGTCCACGGGCGAGGAACCCATAGGCGCGTGATGCATACACGTTGGTACGACAGCACCGGCGGGAGACGAAGACTATATGGATCGCATCACGCAACGGGGAGAGCCTGGTATGTCAACGCCAAATACATAACACCGGAGAAATTGATGGATAATGGTATTCTTGTGCTTAAACTATGTTCATGGGTCAGGGATAACACTTCCCGCATCATGATAATCACTTGCAATTTTATAATCATACTTCGGATTTGAATATAAGCATGCGTTACCATGAGAAATTGGGTACAGCGCCCTTGTCTACTAGAAGTAAAAATACCTCGCGATAACAACTCATACTCACCCCTAATGAGGCTTCTTGTTGCCGGGGCCTGTCGCTGCCGATTTCGATGAGCAAAATAATGTACGGCAGTGCGGAGAGGGGCTGCTCACCGTGTTTGACAATCGGGGTCGATGGCGTTGTGATGGTGGGAATTCAGGAATCGAGGACCCATGGAATTTTGGAGGGAGGGACAGCAGACTTTATAGATTTTTGGCTGTTGGGGTGTTACTGAATAATGACAGTATCCGCGTCGATCACATCCGGCGTTAGCGGCGGGGTGCGCTATCTCCGCCGCTAACGCCGGATGTGATCGACGCAGATCCGGCCATTCAATTCCGATTCAGGAACTCCCCAACCCCCAGCGAAATCGTCCCCCATTCAGAAATTCTATAAAGTCTGCTCTCGCTTGCTCTCAAATGCCATCGAGTCCTCGATTCCCACCATCACTTCAGCATCGATGTCTCAGAAGGACGGTGACACCAATGTTGTGATAAAGAAAATAATACAAAAATTATTACAAAAATATTTCTATCATTTTATTCCTAGTCTTAGAAGACTAATTCAGAACATGGATGAGTTATTTGGATTTTATCTACAGGATAAAAGGTCTATAACATTTTAGAAAGTATTGGACCATTCACCGGCCCTTTAACACCCACTACGTCACCGGATCGAGACCGGATCGTGGATCGGATCACATATGTCATTACCCCACATGACCACTAGATTGGCTCGCTTACATAAGTGCCAAAGCTTCGGTGGAACAGGTATAACAAAATATATTGTTACAGCATGGATATTGCTGCATGTGTTGAATTTTCCAGGAGATAGGACACAGCGAGAGGATGCAGTACCGACGTGGTAGTGCTGGGTTACAAATGGATGAGTAAATACATGTAAACTATGAGCAGTTATAGGTTCCCTGAGTCACGCGGCGACTCGAAGCTGCTCGCAAATCCATAAACATCAACAGTATGGAGACTTTGGAACCCATGGAAATTAGAAGGAGTGATGTATCACATACACTCACTCAATTGGATACTCATGAAACAGGTCCAGAAAATAGTAATCTATATTAAAGGTTTCTCACAAGCTTATTCTGTTTTATTTTCTTCCATCCTTTTACCTATTAATTGCCATCATGATTCATTAGAAGTATTTTGCCCCAAACATCCTAGCTAGTATCCCTGTTCATCTGATGTTTCAACATGAGCAGGGGAATATTTGCTCCACCCTGACTGCATGCATGCATCCCTGTAATTCATTTCTGCCTCATTTGTCATTTCCCTTCGAAGATATTTTTAGAATAGTTCTAGTATAATACTCCAATAGTTCCTAGACGAAACCAGTGCCAAAATATCACCCAGAAATTTTATCTTGCACAAAACTCATACATTTATTTGTTAAAATCACCAAGAAAATATTTCCTGATCTCTACTCGCTGTTTCTGGCAGCTTCAAAGCATCATAGAAATTGTTCAGTAATCACTACAGTTCCAGCCCCTCAAAACCGAACACCTTTACATTCAAAATTGCCTGGGGAACATATATTTTTGTTATCTGACATCACTGAACCGAACTCCCGGTTTGTTCCCGAGGCCGAACGTTACCCCACACCACGTGATCCCCTGCGTCATCGACACGAGCGCCCCATCTGGTGCCGTGTCGACGATATAAGGAAATATCATCTTTGTTAAAAATATTGTTTTATATATTGATTTTATTATAAAAACCAACACTGCCAAGAACGGTGAGTAGCCACTCTCCACATGTACTGTCGCCGTGCTCATCGTCGCCTGTAGCCACGGGCCACGGCGACAAGAAGTAGACTTAACGGCGCTGACTTGTCATCGCGAGGTGTTTGTATTTCTAGTAGACGATGGTGCAATACAGTGTATCACGATGCCGTTCCAAGCTCGACTTCTAAATAAACGTAAGTTGCCCTCGCCTTGTGGCACAGCTGTTTGCCATAGACATCGACAAATAATAGGCTTATCCATGTGACTCCCTCTTTCCTCTATGCCCGCTGCGTGATGCGCTCCCGCTGCCTTCTTATTCTTCCCTCCGGCGATGTCATACCCACGTTATCTTCCACAATCCCTTCAAGCCGCAGCCCTGCCCTGCATCACACGTCTATAACTTCCTCGCCCCTGGACGCTGCGAATATAAAAGATATTGAGTCATCCGAAGTATCACACATTTAAAGAACTGGAATGACAATTTACCAGATTGGGGTTCAGTACGGACCTCAGCAGACGCATCGTCTACAATACTCGCAAGCTCCCGGCCACTCGCAATCTCCTCAAGCTCGATGCCCCCTCAACTGCATCAGAAGAGGGGCGGTCCTTCCCGTGAGGCTCGTTCGCTTCTGACATTCCAGTCTCGTGGACACCCGTATCGCCGAATTCCTCCATGAGCGAATTGTGAATCTGTCGTGTAGCTGCACGAAAGCTCGTTACGGGATGGTGTGACGAATGGGTGGTGCAGTTAGGATGAGCAACCCTCTCTTGAAGGGCAAGATGACAGCGACAAATGATGATGGTAGACAGACTACGAGTAGCATTAGCAACTTGATTCAATATCTATGATCCTAAGATCCTAGGCTCTCACCCGTCCTGCACGGTTGTGAGGATTAACGCAATGCTGGGCTATTGACCGCATGTAAAATTGAATGTCCAAGCGTATGCGTGCACTGGACTCACTCGAAAAACCTGTCATGCTCAATATTCAGTACATTTTATGAGATCGGACATCAGGCAGTACCTCCGTGGTGATAGCACTTGCCAACGTTATGGTCAATACAAATCTGAGTCGATATTAGACGGAAAGTTCAACAGTGGCGGACATATAATATACCCATATCTCAGGACACCTAGACACATAATCAGGCACTTCCAGGTGTAATTATTGACTATCCTACCTTGTTCGGCCAAAATGCGGGACAATGACTTGCGAGGGAGCACCTGAAATTCTCTTGAATGCCGCACGATTCCAAGGGTGTTGTATAGTGTCACAACAACAACCAGTGTGTCAAAAAGTATAATGAACACATCGTTTATTGTGTCCGCTAGAAATAGAAAGGTCCGTTAAAACTGCAACCGAACATGAGAAGTTCTCACCCCTGACAAACTGATATATGAACATGTTTCAAATGAACTGCTGTCATCACTCACAAATGCGAAGCAGCCAATTCTTGAGGTGTGGGATTGCACCGGGGGTTGGTAGCGATGAACTGTAATACCGTATTGGAGTTTGAGGATACATTAATGGCAGACCTGAACTTGAAGGGGGAGGTGTGCGTACCACTCCCACACTCAAACTGCCCATATACAGCAGCCCGAGCGCTCCGAGCACCCAAGCCTTCTCTTTATTGTGCTGGGAAATGGCGTATACTCGCGCGAATAGAAGTCCTGGAAGAGGTTATACATAAGGCTATGACTAAGGAATTAGTAGCCTATCGTCACCTTCTATACCAGGAAGGACAATAATGCCTAGACAGCTTAGGAGATGACCCAAGATATTACACACACTGTTTCGGCATCAGAAAATGTCAGAAAGAACACGAATATCATACTGGACATGCATGTCAGTCACCTGCGTTTCACAATTGAACCCTCTCACCTCGATTGGGATGTTTGCTATATTTATATAGACCAAAATTATAAAGTAAATCAAGACAAAGTAACGCGCGAGCAGGTAAAAGACCGTTCCTATTCTGACTCTTCTGCGCCAGATATGGGTAATCTCGGACGGGAGCGTTAAGAGAGTGTCATAGGTGAGGAGTGCTGCTTGGATCAGGGTACATTAATAGTACATGATTAATCCTTACACACAGAGGGAAGCAACGTAAACATAATCAAAAGCCAGACTGCTGAATTATCAGATTCTGCAACACTGAACAGCCCGACCTACTCACTTATCTGAAATAACCTGGATATCCACGCAATGTTGAGATGACATGATGTGACCGTGTACTGGAAACTAACTAGGGTAGGGATGTGGAAGTTGAACATGAGCGGTCCATCGAGAGATCCTTAAAACCTTTTGGAATGGGAGCCAGGGTCGGAGTTAGTGTTACCGCCAGCTTCGCTCGGCTCCGGCTAAGCTGCACGCCATGCTGCATATTAGCTCAGCCACGCTGATTCCCGGAAGCCGGCTTATATTCACGCCGGTTACCATTAAGCCGGCTATAAGACAGCTAAAACTAGCATGGTGGGACAGATTATGTCATCCTGACTTCGTTCAAACCACCTTGCATGTTTGCTTCTTACAAGCTTTGGTACCTGTTTTGGAACCATTGAACTAAACTCTAAACCATGGTTTTAATCACAATTATAAAGTTCAATCAAAAGATTTGACTTTACAAGTACACACAAGCTTTGAAACTATTTTAACAGAGAGCCCAATTAAGAAATTATACTCTGGTGAACAATTGTAACCAGTATTGCAACAGGAAGTGTAGCAATAGAGATTGAGCTGAACATGTGTAGCTCTAGGTTTGTGAAATGACTTGATAAGATCAAAGAATGTCAGGCATTCAAGGGACCAGATACTTTAAGGGGAAAGCTACTTAGAGTCTTAGGACTGTGGGTCAAGTGAACTAATCCCTAAGACGTGAAAAGATAGATCAATGCTTGAACTCTTCCTCAGATCAAGTATCTCGCTATTCTCTGTGCTTTTCTAGTTTTCCAACTCAACAAATGTAGGATATTAACTCACTTGCCCTGAGTTAGGTTAATATCTGCAGGTGTTGATTGACCAAGAAAGATCAATTACTCAAAAGGCTATTAACCCACTTAACTCAGAGTTAAGTTAATAATCTAATGTGTGAATTGATTAACTAATAACCAAGACTATTAGATCACTGCTCAGAGTGGCATCTAATGTACAGGATTACTAATCAGTTACTCTTAGTAACTTCACTGTTCACAGCTTAGTTATTCAGAGCCTGCTGCAATTAAAATAGAGCACTCTTGTACTTCTCAGAGCCAATCAGAGAGCTGCAATCTTAGTGTAACGCTGAGCCAATGCAGCCAGTACTTCAGTACAAGGCTATGTTGAAGTCACACTTCAGGTTACTCAATGTCTGAGTGATGGTTGGGGTGAAAGATTGTCTATTCCTCACTGCTGAACTGCAGGCTATTTATGCTATATTTATCTAGCTTATGTAACTACTTTAGAACCTTGTGGCACTGTGAAGAAAGGCAGAGAAGCTTAGAGAAGCTTTAGGAAAGATTTAGAAGGTTTTGGAAGGCCATGGAAGGTGCTATTGCCATTTTGGGTTGGTGTCACAGCTTTGTGACAGCAATCCATGGTTATGTGGAAAGGTTCCCACACTTATGTTATGTGATTATCATGGGACTGCCTTATTTCAGCAGGGTCATGTGATAATCAGGTGACCATCAACACAGTCATGTGATCATCATGTGACTATCAAGGTCATGTGATAGTCATGTGATGGTGGGAAATCTTAGCTCAGCAACCAATGGATTGTTGTACCTTGTGGACCCAATGTGAACATAATAAAGAAATATTCATACAACCTTTTCTAAGGACATTTGAAACTATTAAGCTACCTAGTAATTGTTCATAGATAGATAGCTTATTTGTGGACAACTCCTAACAGTACCTGTGCTGTAGGTAGGGATGTGGCCCTAAAGGTGAGCAGGGGATAGTCTCACATCAGAATAGCTATGTACTTCAACAACTTCGACCAACCAACTAACTCAACTCATTCTGATTTCAAATAGATTTATACTTGATATCACTGAGGCAAAATGTGTGCAAAGGTAAAAGAAGGATATGTTTACTCTCTGCTACTGTGAGTAGATGTTTTTTTTTATACATTTTTGAGTGGCTAACTGAAATGTGGAGAGTGGATGGAAATGAATGACACAGCTTCAAGCTGCAGCCTGGTGGACAAAGAGTGGGTTTGGAGGTGAGTGGACAAAGAATGGGGTGAAACAGACAATGGATTGGAAGGAATAATGGGAGTGAAATAAGTGAGTCAGAGAGAGAAGAAGGAATGATAGTGTATTAGTGACATAAGACCTAATCAAATAGTAAAAGAAAGAAAGGTAGAAAACATCTCAAATCTCCAACAAGAGAGCAGAGCTCTCTTACAGTGCTTCTATATAGTATTCTTGTTATGACTCACTTTGTTCCTGAATGACTCACTTCATTTCTATTTTAGTTAGTCTTTTCTCATTATGACTCATGTTTGTTCTATTTTTGGATTTTTTATTACTTATTCACTATACTTTACCCCTATCTGACACATTCTTGCTTACTTTTCCTATTGTAATTTCTTGTTTGTTTCCCCTTTTGTGCTTTGTGCTCTCGCCATGACTCATCCTGACTCATAACTGCTTGCTCATCATATGACTCAACCCATCACAGTGCATAACATCATTGTAGCTTGGGGATGTGTATATAAGGGCTTACTCTTTCTGTACAAATTCAAGTCAAGCTTGGTTCTCAAGTCAAGTTTCTCTTAAGTCTTATGCTCAAGTCCAAGTCAAGTCCCAAGTTTAGGGCACCAAGCCAAAGCTTTGTCACAGGACATAGCTGCCCATATATCACAAGTCACACATCACAAGTCCTATTAGAAATAGCATTGTGGGAACATGGTGGGAACTACATGAGTAGTTGCTTACATTTTGGGTAATCAATGACTTTGTGGTCTGGTGTTGCCTCATGTGTCATGGGTGTGGGGAAAGAAGCCATGGTGATTGATGTGGGAAGGAACTAAAAGTAAGTGGTGAAACATTGATGTTGTGGCCAAACATCAATAATTGGGCTTTGTTTCCAAACAAGCCTGTGGACCCATGACCCAGCTCAAAGTGGCATGAGCCCAGCAGTGCTCTTGCACAGGAACTCTTCCAGATGTAAGAGCAGCCATGTGAGTACTGCCACCATGGTTTTCTGGACACGACAGGGGCTCTGTGCCCACCTTATGACACATGCAGTATGCTGGTTGGTGTACCAAAAGTTACTGGCCAGGCAAACCATCAGGACATACGACCCCCATGATCCAGAGGTGCACTTCCAGGATGACTCACCTCCTGTAGGCTGGGAAGAGGAGGCCCTGGGGGTAACTTTGGACAACATTGATGACCGCAGGCCAGAAATTTAACACCATGTGCTGCTTGCGCCTGGCATTGCCATTGAACATGTCATTGAGAATGGACAAGGGCATGGAATGTATGTCATAGCTTACCCTGGGAGTGCCAGTGCCCCCAAACATCTGGGGAGGACTTGTTTCCAGGATCAGCAACAAGCTCAAGTGCAGAATAAGTATGGGCTATACCACCCATTCCCAAGTCAAGGTGAGTGGGAGTTGGCAGAAAACCTGATGAAAAGTGGAATGAGCCAGAGTAATGTTATTGGAATGTTTGTGACTGGTTTGGCATTGATATAACGAATGATGCTGGAGAGGGGAGAATGCAATGTGATGTGTTTGCAAGTGAAGAAAGAACTGGCCAATATAACAGTGCAGAATAGCAACATCACCAATTCACCAGCTATGAAGATTGTTAGCTTCATGCTTTAACTATACCAGACTTCTCATGGAAGTGGAGGGCTAATACCTTCAATTTGTTGTAACTAAACTACTAGTTACTTATACATATGCATATAGGGGTGAAGCCCCATGATGCGCCAGACTAGGAATGGCTATGTCACTGATGACATCAGGTGACATGAGTGTGACAACAGTGTAGAAATATTCCTATTAAATGAAGGAAAATAGGAAAAATACTAGAAAATTACCAGATAATCCTGATATCATAACATGCAACAGCATCAAAGGTACTCCAGGCTTGACTTGCAACTGTGCAGGAGGAAGACTGCCCATTTCTATGGAATTCAGATACTCTACAGGGTAGTGATCCCCATCTTCAGAACCCTTGATTGAATCTGCACAGTGGAAGACCTGCTCTTCACCTGGAAACTCTGTAAACACCTGGGAACTGATGTCATTGTCCTCAGTATTCCTTGGACAGAGGATGCATCTCTCCAAAAAATAATTGTCCTGGGCAGGCCTTGCAATGCCAGGATATATGTTATGGGTGAGATCAGACACTACAGGACCACAGACCATGTCTTGGGGGGAGTGAGAAGGTATAATCTAGAGGTTGGTCTTTCTTTTCCCTCACCAACCTGCTGGAGACTACCAAATATCCACTAATCACTTCTGAGTGCTAGTAGAACTTAGTAGACTTTGTGCTAGCACACAGCCCTCTGTCTTGATCTCTGAGGACTGGTGCTAGGTATGTACTTCTTGTAGTTTATCATAAACAAACTGAGGACCAGTGCTAGTGTGAACATTGTCAATCACACTCTAGGATTCTATTCTTAGAACTCACAGCCAGGTATCATCACTCATACATACTCATTCTCTCACAGAAGATTAAGACACTTCATCATCTCTTACTTCCACTTCTCTCAATCTCACTGATGATTACCTATATATCTATCCTAGGACATCCCACTAATGATGGCACATGGATGTTAAAATCCCAGACTCATACTGGGAGGGGCTGGGTGAACGCAGAGCAATCATGCATGCAATGTTCACCAACCAGGCCACACAGTTGCAGCAGCTCCAATAACAGAATGAGTTCCTGCATAACAACTTGGTGTATATTGCTCTTGTGATATTTGTGGTTTGTTTATATGATTGGAGAATATAATCCAAGCTTCAAGTGAAGCTGAATCGAGCAGAGGTCTGTTATGAGAGAGAATTTCCAGTAAACTGCAATATACGCTAGTTATCTTGACTACTACTTTAACTAAGAACTTTGGACAACTTGTGTGGGGTGAGTATTGTTACTACTAAAATAATCGTACATGATTCAAACTATTTAACTACTACTGACTGACACAATGAATATTTCTCAGATCACTTATGTAATGTGATGGCAGGGATGGAGGTGCAGTAAGTAACAAACAAAAGACTAATTATATGGGATGGGGGGCGTGACATAGGGGGTAGTGAATGTAAAGCATAACTTGACACTGACATTGAAGAAACATATTTGCTACTTGTCCCACATGCAGCAACGGTGATGCAGGGATGTCTTGAGATGACATGCATCTAAAATTAGATATGAGGCGTCTATATGATGTTTGTATGTGTGGGGTAGATCAATCGGTATCGGACCAGGATAGTGATGTCACTTTGACATATATGTACATTGACGTTGATGATTAGGTTGACATTTGTGATGGATATGGCATCACGGGCTTGATCCTGTATATGTTCGGTCTTGGTGATGGATGTCGAGTGGGATAGGGATAGGGGTCAAGATAGATCATAGCAAGGCCATCTGTGGATAATATCCCGGTGATAGAACACCAGGATCCATCAGCATTCATTGTTAATAGATGATTTATCTATATCTTTTATTGATATTCATAACAATTGCTATGGCAGCAGCTGCCACTGCTGCTCAAAACCTCATACTTCCTATGAACCCAAGCCATCCATCAAATGCAAGATCCATCAAAGCTGCAGAGCCAGAAAGATTCAACAGGGACCACAGCAAGACAGATGAGTCTATTAGAGCCATGAGACTAGTGGTTGCAGTCCAGCCAACAGTGTTCCCAGATGAGAAGATGAAGATCCTGTTTGCATTGTCCTACATGTCAGGTGGATCAGCAGAAACCTGGGTGAGCAATGAGACCCTTGCTGTTATAAAGGGTGCCTCTACCATGAAGACTCTCAACATCTTCATTCAATGCATCAAAGATGCATTTGGAGACCCAGATCAAGTGAGAATGGCACACACTCGACTGCACAACCTCAGAATGAATACAGGGATGTAAGCATATGAGTATACTATCCAATTCGAGGTACTTGTTGGTCAGATGGGTTTCAATGAAGAAGCACTAACAATGATAGGCATGCCCCATGCAACAATACATTCAGTGACTACAGAAACTTATAAGGTACATCTTGAAACAAGTCTACTACCCCCTTCCTCACAAGTCAACTGAGTGACAGCTGAACCTGTCATGTCTAAATATCCTTCGACTCCTTTAGCCATTGACAATTGGATACCCTTTTTCGCCTTCGTGTGCCCACCCTATTCAAGTTGTTGGAGGGGTCATCATTTAGCAGAGTTCACCTCATTGCTATCTCCATCAGTGCAATGATATGAGCATCCAATTGGCTCAGGGATGGCTGGCTTTGATGGTTCAAAGTAGGTGTACTTGACTCAGGCGGCTCTTGTCATCCTGACTGACCATTAGTGCGTCTGCATTCAAGATTTTCCGTGCTTACTGTTGAGAAACCAACTAGAATTGTCCGGTCTGATGTGCCTTGATGCATCCTCTTACAAGCTTGGAGAAAGTTTCGGGCATGTTCAGTAGCCTTCTTGGCAGCGGTTTCCCCCGTCTTGTTAACTTCTGGTGTCACCCCGCCCATTCCACCAGCTTGTGCCTGGGAATTGTGTTTGGGGTTGGGCACTTGAGGAGGCACAGAAGTGTCAACTTCACCGCATCGTATCTTCTCCTGCTTTGTGGTAGTCAGTAGGAAAACGTCTTGATGGAACTGAATTCACCTCTTTCTCAAGTAGTTTGGCATATCGCTGTTCGATATGGGCAACCTCCATCTCTTTTTCATTCTGTCAAATGAGTGTTAGGTGGCTACAGACAGACATATTGAGTGAGCCGCATACCTTAAGCTTCCTCATTTCCATCGCCATATGGGTTTCTAGCTCTTTGAGTAATCCACTACGCACACGCTCTTCAAATTCCTTCTCCCTCACGGCCTGGATTTGGATCGTCTCTTGTTGATGCATCAGCATTTGTTTTAGCTCAAATGCGCTACCCTCATGTGACTAGCAATAGTTAATACATGGAGCTGCTGCACTGCATGTTCCACGAACCTGTGATTGTTGCTGATTTTTGGCATGTAGCTGATTGATACGCTGCAAATTCTTGTGCTGGGCCCGCTCAGTGGTCTCTCGTTCCTGGCGAAGCTGCACACGAAGAGAACTTGATTCATTCACCTCTATAAAGCAGCGCTTTTCCTGAGGGAGAGGGTATTGTAGCTATCAGCGGTAAATCTAATTTCACTCATGCCAGTTGTCATGTCCTCCTTGGTTGAACTACGTTCTTGCTGAAGGAAAATCGAACGAAACGCATCTAAAAGCTTCAAACTCCGAGGAGCCTTTAAAAACT
>QFFB01000037.1:0-17975 GCA_003316465.1 Ramaria cf. rubripermanens
AGCAAAGTCCGACTTCGCGAAGTGCTCCCATTGTATCCACCCAGAACCACCCAGGATGCACGCACCCAGAGGTGGCCATGAGATCCTCAAAATTGCGAGAGGCCATGGTCTTAGTACCCGTTGTTCCGAGGATACTGGATTGTGGTTTCAGAGCCCCCCGGAGGGGGTTCTTGCTGAACAAGTCTTCAAGTTGGATCGAGTCAGATACAGTCACTCGTGTAATCAATCAGCCCGTAAGCTCACAATCCAGTCCCACATTTGTTATGTGGAATACCTCATGAGTGATATAGGCAACACGTCCACAATACGTCCACGCGGAGCCCCTGATTTGGTAAGTTGGCAAACATGCTGCAATGACTCTGGATATATATAAAAACAGTACATATGTAGATGGCTCCTTGTCCTTTGTTCGTTGTATCTGGAGTCGTCTGCGCCATGCATCCAGAACTGTGCGTGCGTCGTGCGTCGCGCGCATGCGACACGATGCCATCAATGATGGTGCGTCGAGTACATGAGCCATCTATTCCGTTGGTATGGCCAGCTTTGTCCTGGAGAATTAGTGCTTGTCCCATATGCTCTGGCTCGTAGTGGAACAACTTGTCACGGCCAACACAATTGACGAAGTACAAAGTAATGGACTACAGTTGATTGAATCCCTTAGCTTATAGCTGGCGCACATCTACGAATGTATGCGCGCACCAAATCATTAAGATGTAACCTCGTAAGCAGATGCAGATCTGTTTTTTTTTTCGGACATGGACTCGAGTCCTAATTATAACTACTAGCGGAGTATATAGCTGAAGCTGGGACTACGCTATACCAAGAAAATGCACCCCGTTATCTTAGCTAGTTTCACGGGATAAAGTATCCCATGCAATGGGTGGACCCCATTCGAAGTTGTCCAGGCAGCAGATGAAGCGAGTCACACCCCTGTGATGCTAGGGTGTCGATCGCCCTGATCTATAGGGATATGTGGGGACCGCGGAAATATCAATTAGATAGTTAGCCTGCCGCAGCGAACCGGATGCATTTAATTCTGTGAGCAATTGTATCTAACCAACACGCCGAGAGACCGATCGCGATGAAAATACGCGTCCATGATCTCTCGAGCGCGTGATGGCCGTGGTGTCAAGAGGAAGCTTGACGTGCTGCATGAGGCATGTCTGATCGCATCAACGAACGCTCAGGCCTCTACAGACCGCGCGCATATATATGCATGCGTATTATTCCAATGGAATCTCATTTTTCTTTTTCTTTTTCGCTTGATAATAATATCCGGATGGTATACTCTTTGGTAAGCTGATTAACTTCAAATAGTTAAAATACAGGATGCCTCCTGTGGTAATAAAGATAGAAGTGAACTGTACCAATTGGTCTCTTTTATCGAGAAGGTCTTGATCTTCATTGTCTACACAAATAGGTTAGCTAATGAATATGGGCAATTAGTAGTTCCCACGTCGACCTTGTTGTCAAAATAAATTCTTCGGCTGTATGGAAGTCATTATTGACAGTTAGAATGGCGCATGACTCGCCCTCAAGCCACGTGAGCAAAAGCTTGGTCAGCAACCAGCACAGAGTCAAGGACCCAGCAGGACCCACACATATCTACAGACAAGAACTCGATCAACTCATCAGTTAAAATTGGTAATAATAATGCTAGGACAGCATCACTCGCACCCACAACGCAGGATGAAAGATGAGTCGCCTACCTTTTCCCTCAGCCCTGGGCGCAGCATATAGCTTTTGTAGCGAAATAGCCCACCTAATCGGGAGCTGAATATAGGCCCTTTGGATTATAATGAAATCGATCCAGTAGAATCGCCATTTCGTTCAGAAATAGTCCCGCGCTTGCTGCGCCACGACCCCTGCCACGGACCACAAGATCTGCCCACTCTGGGCACGTACTGGTATATTACTGTTGACGTTCAACCTGTGTCCTGTCAGGACGAACAAGTCATATAACAAAGCATGTCAAACCAGAACCCCGGAGATGCACTGGCTGATGTACGCTACAATACACCAACTTGTTACATAAGATGCTCGCTGACTAGTCTATTCTCTCTATAATGCGAGCAGACCAGCGAAAAAGGTCAGGGGGTGGCCAGCGAAGACAAAGATCAAGAAGTTTTGGAAGCGGACATCCCATTCAGACTGTACCAACGACATCCACATCCTCAACCCTCTTTAGCAGCATCACGGCACTACTGACCGAAGTTCAGCAGTCAGGGGTCGGGCAGGTCGAAGACTTAGACGAGGGTATTTTATTGCATTTCGACGCACTTGAGCTATTGCTCACACCCCTCTCTGATCAATGTGCCTCTCTTACCAATCGCGCCAATGCCCTGTGGACTCAGTTTAACCAGTCAGGTAGACACGAGGATTTGGAGGATGCTATTTCGTTACACCGAGATGCACTCCAGCTGGTACCTGCACCCCATCCACTTCGATCTAACTCCCTCCACAATTTCGCCGTCGCTCTATGGACCCGATTTGGGCTGTCGGGTCAACAGGATGACCTGGAGACAGCAATTTCATTGAACCGAGAGGTGCTCAAGCTCCTTGCTGGATCCCATCCATATCGATACGCCTCCCTCAACAATCTCGCTGAGGCGCTGCGCACACGATTTGAACAGTCGGGGGAACGCGATTTCCTGGAGGAGACAATCTCGTTGCACAGAGATGCACTCGGGGTGCTCCCTGCATCCCATCCGGATCGACCTATGACCCTCGTCAACCTCGCCATCGCCATATGGACACAATTTGGGCAGTCAGGGAAACGCGAGGACCTGGACGAGTCAATTTCATTGCACAGAGACGCGCTTGTGCTGCTTCCTGCACTTCATCCTCAGCGATCCTTGCCTCTTAGCGGCCTCGCCACTGCTCTTTATACTCGATTTGGCCAGTCGGGTCAACCCGAGTACTTGGAAGAGGCAATTACATTGCACCGCGATGCACTGGAGCTGCTCCCTGCACCCCATATTCATCGATCCACGTCGCTCAATAACCTCGCCATTTCCCTAGTGACTCGATTTGAACACTTGAGTCGACATGAGGGGGACTTGGAGGAGGCAATTTCATTGTACCGAGACGTGCTTGAACTGCTTCCTGCATCCCATCTTAATCGATCTGTTCCCCTCAACAACCTCGCCCTCGCCCTGCAGACTCGGTTTGAGCAGTTAAGGCGACGTGAGGATGCGGAGGAGGCGATTTCATTCCACCAAGATGTTCTCAGACTGCTCCCCACATCCCATCCCAGTCGACCTACATCCCTCCATAACCTCGCCCTCGCCTTAAAGATACAGTTTCAGCAATCGGGTAAATGGGAGGACCTGCAGTCGGCCGTTGATGCATGTTATCAATCTTTCAACTCACTTGTTAGCGGCCATCCCTCAAGCTCCCTAGTTTCGTGCAATCTAGGGAACTCACTTGTTCTTGCATACTTCCACACCCAGGAGACGGAATATCTGCAGAAAGCCATGGATGCTTTTCACATTGCCGCAGCATGTGAAGCCGCACCTGCATCTGAGCGCTTCCGTGCTGCCAGGGAGTGGGCGAGTCACGCAGATTCTAGGCATGACTCAGCATTGGAGGCGTATCACGCAGCGATACAGCTTCTCCCCCGTCTGGCCATGCTTGGGCTGGATTTGCCGTCGCGTCAGAAAGCCCTGACAACCGGTAGCGATGGCCTGGCTCGTGATGCTGCAGCATGTGCTATTCGATCAGGTCAGTACGGCAAAGCGGTCGAGCTGCTCGAGGAGGGTCGTGCAGTTTTCTGGTCGCAGGCGTTGCAGCTTCGTACACCGATGTCTGATCTCCGTGAGGTAGCTCCAGAGCTTGAAGGAAGACTAAGAGGTATTGCCCTGGCCCTCGAGCAAGGGTCACTTCGAGACATATCAGGGAAGATGTCCGATAATTTTCAGAGAGTGATGTCGATGGAGCAGGAGGCGTCTCATTTCCAACGTCTTAATGACGAGTGGGTGGAGGCCCTTGAAGACGTGCGAAAGTTGGAAGGCTTTGAGAACTTCTTGCGCCCAAGACGACTCTCCACTTTACTAGATGCTGCAGCTCAATCCCCGGTAGTCATACTCAATGCAAGTAACACTGGCTGTGCTGCATTAATATTGATTTCAACTCGTGTCCAACATGTGCCGCTAGTGTTGACCTTCGCTGACGTGACTGCGCTTGTGAACCTCATACAAATTGCCACTGTCTCAGGCAGTCGTGATCCTTCCTATTCTGCGTCTATTCGCGCTTATGTAGAGGGTCTTCTTCAACAGGCATTCCTTTCCAGTACCCTACAGTTGTTGAAGCAGACTTTGGAGAGCCGAGATATGACACGTGTCGCAATGGGCGGACCGTCTGAAGAAGGCGACATCCGAAAGGTTTTAGCTGTGCTGTGGGAGTCTGTGGTCAAACCTGTTATTCGCTCGCTGGATTTGGAAGTAAGCTAGTTGTCATCAGTGAACAGATCCCTTGCCTTGAACTTACTACTGTTCGCAGAAATCTGCAGTGCCACCCAACTTGCAGTGGTGCACCACAGGACCATTCTCTTTTCTTCCAATACACGCAGCGGGGACGTACAATACTGAAGAGTCGGAATGCGTTTCTGACTATGCAGTTTCGTCGTACACGCCGACCATCAGTGCACTTCTCAACGACACGCCCCTTCCTTCCAGCCCGTTCAAGATGATGGTAGCCATCCAGCCTAAGACCCCGGGCCAAAGGTCACTCCCGCGTACCGTCGACGAGCTGGAAAGAATCAAAGCTCGTGTGCCAACCAAGGGGTTGGTTGAATTAGTGTCCGGGACTGTACAGGACGTCATTTCACATCTACCAGCGACATCCATCGCGCACTTCGCATGCCACGGGGAGCAACATGCACAAAACCCGCTTGAAAGTGCCTTAATTCTTCAAGACGGTCCGTTGAAGGTCTCTCAGATCATGGAGCAATCCAACTCGAATGCAGGACTAGCTGTCCTCAACGCATGCCAGACCGCGAAAGGCGATGAAAATCTTCCTGACGAGGTAATTCATCTTGCTTCGACACTGCTCTTTGCAGGTTTTCGAGGAGTCGTCGCAACCATGTGGTGAGTTAACTGCGCTTGCTTCAGAAGCCGTGTCTCATTGTTCCCAGGAACATTCTTGATGAGGATGGCCCTAAGGCTGCAGACGCTTTCTACGAAGCGCTCTTTCCAGAGAGTAATTCTACCACGCCGGACACTTATCGGCCCGATACCACTGATGCTCCCAGAGCCCTCCATGTCGCTGTTGCCAAGTTGCGTTCCGAGGGGGTTTCCTTCAAACGTTGGGTTCCGTTTATTTATATGGGGAGGTGATTGATCAAGAAAGTTGTGCTGTTGGCCCAGGAGTTAGCCATGCCAATGTAACGGCAGGCAGTGAAACAACCTTGAGGCTATTAGCAACGTACGTACTAGTATATAGCTGCCTGTTCCAAAGACTCTTTCACCAATTCATACGTAGACCAATCCCACCGCACTACGAGATATCCTTCGTATATATCTATGGTGCTGATATATGACTAATCGTAGCCAAGAAATAGATAGAATGGCTCACCTGCAAGTGGCTGCATGGGACGATATTTACGCCGTATGCTTCTGACATATGTCATCCATATGCGTACCAATTTGCTGGTAAAGCTCCAACCCAAACAAGTCTCTTGCAATTGCCATTCGCACGATGGGCGATGTGATATACGTACGTACTATAATAACCAGTCCCCTTCAGGCCCGTGGTCCTGATGTGACGTGAGATATGGCTTAACCCTTCACGGGAATGGCTTGAAATTAGAAATGGGAACTGTGGGAGCATGGTAACCTGCACGACGGAACAAAACATCGGGGGGAGGGGGAAAACCACATACAACCAGGCCATAGGCAGCTGTTTATAGCTCGCAGTCTCTAGATAGATTGAAGAACGTGGCTCGAATATGACGAGTGAAACAACCGCAGAGAAGGGGACATCCCCAAGAAAATATGTAGTGATACCCGCTAGGGGGAGCGCGGCGAGTGGAGGCACTATAAGATACACCTAGGCATATAAGCAGCGCGATATTTCTGCGAACATGCTGCCTTTCGCCGAAGATTAGCTTTAGCGTGACACAGCGGGTGTTCGAAAATCAAAAATCGACCATCTGACAGCTCCCAGGAAATAAACAACAAGGAAATGCACTACGTGTCTCCGGAGGTGCCTATAGCTATCCAAAGCATCCCAACTCGAAACTGGCATTATAAGAGGGAGATAGACAGCGTGAAGCATGTCCCAATCATCAGCTATCCAGAACTACAGGAACCGATGCAAGTGGGGAACCACTGGGAACCCTGCGGTGACTTTGACTGTGAAGAGCGGTGAATTATTTTAGGCAGAACATCTCTAGAGGTTGATACACGGGCCTCGGAGGAACATGGGTATATGTTCTTGCCCCAAGCGTCGTCGTCAGCTCGAAGCTAACGAATTGAGAGTGAAAGATCACGAAGGTACCGATGTAGTGGCGTCGGAGCTAATTCCTCGAGCTGAGGCAGTGACATATAATCAACTTGTTCTGGCTACTAGGATTTCAAGCCGCAATATAGACGTACTTTATGCCCTTGAGTCGAAAATTTGTATATACCACGAGGCGAACCACGGCGACGCTGCAAGCCTGCTGTATAGCCCGAATTACAATTGCACATGACAGATGAGAGGCAGACGTCGTACACAGAGAGCATAGGTGCGTTTGTGTAAGTTATTGTGGTGTTATAGCCGTGCCGTGTTGCGTCTACTAAATAGAGTCTGGTGTAGGTTTGGCCTGAGAGTAGATAGAGGTCAGATTTTCTACACCCATCGAAGCCATCTCATCAATTCCTCCAGACAGCTGAACGAAAATCAAACTTGACCGAGTAGAGCAATCAACAAATCAGCGCGTGAGTCCGCTGAGTTTTCCGAGTGGGAGACGCCTGGTAACTCCCGAGCAGTGTACCAGGAAAGCCTCTGTAAGCCCTTAGCCTAACAGCAAAGCACAAGCAAATCTCCGTCGTGATATGATCTTTCCAAAACCGAAAGTGAAACAAAAATAGACGATTATCTTGCTCCTGCACGTCTTCTACCAATCCCCAGGAGTGGTCCACAGAGGTTGTTGGTATGTACGGTCAGAGTCACAACACACCTGTTAGCATCGCAGCATGCTGCATCGTGATAACTGTTAATCTTCATGAGACGTTACTCTTTACTCCCTCATCTGCGGCGTGATTCGTCGTCGCTGCCGAGAGGTCTCAGCCGCGGCAGGTGCGTGATGTATGCTGATGGTGACGTAGGCTCGTGAGAGGTTAGCTGTAGGAAGCTAGGTCATGGTGTGCGTGAAGAGTGCGAGGCCTGACAGGGTTGCCGTTTTTGAGTGCTATTTGAATATCTAAAGAAGAAAGGTGCTTGAAGGTGAGGGGGATATAGTGTGTGCGCTGGTCTGGTGCAGCGGTGCGAGAAACAAATAATACTGAGGAAGAGAACGGATGACACCAGCCTGAAGGGCAGGAGTAGACCCGGACAAGAGGGGGTCGTTGGAGCAAGAGAGTAGGGGAACATACTAGTTCTCGGGACTCCGATGCGATATGGTACGAAAAGGCCTGCGAGATGACGAAGATGACGATAAAAAGCAGACGCACGGGTTCCCTTCAACGCCACACACTCCACAACGGTACCGAGTACGTAAAGAGGCTACATGAAGTGTCAGTGCTCACCACTGCGTAGCCAAGTCCACAGGACGCGTATGCAGACGACAGTGGCGGGGTCCCGGAGCAGTAAAGAATGGCTGGAGACCGTGGGAGTGAAAGTGAGAGGTCAAGCATTTCCAAACGTTATTATCGGTGGCTTGATCCGTTTGTGGAAGGCGTGCATGTCGATTGGTGTGTGGTGGTCGTGGGTGTGAGAAAGAAAGAGACGATGAGGCCTGGCTGCCGTGAGGGGTCTAGGGTGGTAATGCGCAGGTGCTCGTGGAAAGCGTGGGACGTGTGAGATAAATTTGAAAAATACAGAGGTCATGGTGCTGCCGCGGTAAAATTTGACTGTAGTCGAAGAACGTGACGTTATTCTTGTACGTTGAAAACGCGTCGCATCATCAAACTCATCGTATCTATGCAGGGACTCTACGTCACGACGGCAGGAAAGAGCGAAAACGCGTCGTCGTTGGCGTGGGTGACTGAGTCTGATCACTGTATACGTCGGACTTTACACACGGGCGCACCTCCATCTGGGTATGAAATTCTTTTCGTGTTCACGATACAAGACTCCAATATACTTATTATCCTACTTACATCCTCCCCTCCTAATGCGTACTCCTTAAATGCAAATATTCTCAACCATTACTCAACCTTTCCCCTCGCTTTCTTTTCCTCTCCCCCAAGCCACACAGCACTGAACACCACAAATCCAACGCTGGTGCTGATGGCGCCGGCGTAGTATGGCCACGCAGCGCTCAGGAAGCGTGGGTAACCATCGTGGCGTGGGGGGACGATGGGGACGGTAGTGGATGTGTGGAGGTGGGTCAGGCTATGATGGGGGCATGCCAGCGTTATTACCGGAGAGACAGAAATAGGAAAATAATGGCAACACGCAAAGAATGAAGGAAAGAACAAAAGGAGGTTGGAAAACCGTGGAAGGGAGGGCCTTGAGCAGATGAACACAATGCGACATAAGTCCACTCACCCCTTCCTCCGATAGTCCACCACAAACTTGAACACGCCATGCCTGTCCGGCACCTTAAACTCGACCTCATACCGGCCCGGCACGCCTGCCACGGGTCGAAGGGCTGTCCGGATATGCGGGTCGAGCATTGTGAACTCGAGTTGGAGGTCAGTGAGTGCGGAATGTGGTTCCCAGGTTGCTGTGGCGGGGTTGTAGGCAGAGATGTCCAGGGCGTACACCTGGAGTGCAGGGAGGTGTTAGCACTGACGTCGGCATTGAGGCGCGAGGGATAACTGATAGTATGAGTGTAAGAAGACGTACGACATTGTCGTTTGTGGTGTAGGTCTCCCGTGGGGCTGTCTCGCCCACACGATGGTGTGTCGTGTTGTCGATGCGGAGGACAAGCGTTTCTTGGAATGTCCATTTTGTGATATCCTGCACGAATTGCTTGTTCCCGCTTTTGACGCCGCTGCACAAATGCAGGATGCGAGAGACAGAATATAAAAACACAATCAGCCCTATTCATGAAGAAGAGGCACAAGCACAAGCCCTACCTCTCCACCTCCATCCCAGCAAACTTATCCGAAAACACTTCGACACCGCCGACAAACATGGCCCTTGCCCCACCCACGGCTTGGAACCCAGTTACAACACCCATCTGCCCCCCCGCCCATAGGCCTTCTCCGCCCTTCTCCGCCGAGTCGACAATCGCATCTGCGCCTGCATCCGAGTCGGAGTCGGAGTCCGCTGCGAAGCTCTCCGGGGGCGCACGTACGACGGGTACGATTTGCGGGTTAGTGGAGACGAGGTGCGGGGCGCCGGAGAAGAGGATGGGGGGCGTGTTGGGGGTGAGGAAGGGGTGTGCAGCGGGGAGGGGGACTGGGAGGGTGGTATGCGGCGGGGGCCGCGCGGGGAAATGGGAGATAAGGGGCGTGAGCGGAGGTGGGGGAACGAGACCAAATTCAGGGGCAAGCGAGGTGAGAGGGGTGGCGGTGGGGGAGAGTACGATGAGGATATTTGTCTGGGCGGAGAGAAGAGCGACTAGGGACTGGGGTGTGATGTCTTTTGCATAGCCTGGGGGAGGGGGAGGTTCTGTGCGTCAGTGGATACCAAGGGGTCGGTGTGCGTACTTTTGGTAGTGGGGGCAAATAGAATAACATGGTTGAACTGGCGCTCATCGTGCACGAAGAGCTCCGGCTCAGTATCTTTTGGTGCACGGAAGGTAAGCTCATACCCTCTCTCTATAAAATAATCAGTAGTAGTCCACCAAACGCAGAAACCGCACCTTTCAAGCCGTCGAAAAACAAAGTATAATCTGCCTGGTCTAGCTTCGACTCCAGGACAACAAGCACCTTTGACCCTGCACTCGACCTCCCTGCAGCACTCACAGCAAGGGCCAGAAGCGATGCTAGAGCACATAGAATGTGCTGTAAGCGCAGTAACATATTCTAGGCAAAGTTTTGGAGCCGCCTGCTAGACGGGCTTTTGACACGTAGTCGGACGCGGTATTTGTGAGTGTGTGGTCGTGTGGGACGGGGTGGTGTACATGCAGAACTGTTGTCAACCTCCTTTTTTTTTTTGTGCAAGGCGGGGCATGGGGTGGTAGATCTGTGACAAAGAGCAATTGAATATTTTATTTTATGAGCTTATATTTGCTGGAGGTGAGATATAATGAGTGTGAGCTGGCCGAATTCGGGACTCCGACCGGAACGCCGCGTATGATTATTCCCTGAACTCTTTCCTCAACGTGCAAGCTGCTTCCGGCATCCATACCCTGGCGACACCTCACATATATATCGCGCCTGATCATAGACCTGCAGCCACCACTGCAACGTAGACTCCCAGATCCAGTTTCCTACTCGCGCTAGTACAGTGACGCGTCCAGCCCAAGCACAGCATGGCGCCCTCGGACGAGCTCAGCTACCTGAAAGACCTCGTGCGGCAGCTCAACGAAAAAATTACAGCTCTCGAGAAGAGGGCCATAGATTCCTTCCCGGGCCGCAAACCCGCCGAACAGTTGAGAATGGTCCTTGTTGGGCCACCGGGCGCTGGTACGTACACCATGCGTCTCGTTTGCGAAACCATGAAACGACGCCGCCTTACACTTCGTCGGGTAGGGAAGGGAACACAGGCGCCAAAGATTCGTGATAAATTCTGCGTGTGTCATCTGGCGACGGGAGATATGCTGCGCGAGCAGGTCGCAAAGCAGACCCCGCTTGGTGTCGAGGCAAAAAAAATCATGGACGCGGGTGGACTCGTCAGCGACGACATCATGGTAAACATGATCAAGGGACAGCTCGAGACCAATAAAAGTTGTAAGAACGGGTGCGTGACATATGATGCCTTTGCATGTGACTTATGAACACCGCACTACTTTCTGACCCTGGTGCGGTGAGTGATTGGCGAGTATGTACGCTAACTTGTCGCGGTGCAGATTCATCTTGGACGGGTTCCCCCGCACCGTGCCCCAGGCTACAAAACTGGACTCGATGCTGCAGACGCGCAAAGAGCATCTGGACCACGTGATCGAGTTGAAGATCGCGGACCAGCTGCTAATCTCGCGCATAACAGGACGCCTCATTCACCCTGCGAGCGGGAGAACCTACCATCGCGAGTTCCAGTGAGTGTCGGCTTGCTGTGGGCGAGTCGGCCGATGTTTGTAACACTGCTCCCAGTCCGCCGAAGAAGCCGATGACGGACGACGAGACGGGGGAACCGTTGATACAGCGCTCTGACGACAACGTGGAGACATTGACAAAGCGGCTGTCGGGGTACCACAATCAGACGGGGCCCGTGCTGGAGTACTATAAGAGCAAGGGGATCTACAAGGTGATTGATGCGGCGCAGTCGCCGTCGGTGGTGTGGGATAGTTTGCGGGGGATATTCGACAGCAAATGATTATTATAATGAACTTGCGGACCAGGGACCGATCCCGCCGAAGGAGCTGCGTGAAATCTAGATACTTTATCGTGATTATCTCGATACTCACAATCAGATTCGTTGTTTCAGTTTTATGTCCGTGATGGTAGTATTCGGCGTTGGGCGTCTATGATCGCGTGGCACCCGGGAACTTGGTGCACTCCGCCTCCTTGCAGTTATAGACATGCACTCGGTCTTTGATCTAAGCCTCCCCCTGGTCACAATTCTTATAAATTTATGCTTATTGAACCCCGCAATTGCACTTTCTCTGCCCCCATAGTTTGCAGTAACCCTGCACGCAACAAGCATAAAGCAAACTTCCATTTCTCAACTTGTTCTGGGGACAATGCGTCTGCCCTCTTCTGCATCTTCATCGTCCTCGTCAAGTCCTACGGATATAAGTTCTAAGGTATCCCCAAATCCTATTTACTTAAAAGCGGGCCGTCGTCGCATGGACAAGGAGCTCACCCAGTTCAAGTCTGGCTACCCTCTCCAGCGGGGCTCAGCATGCCTCAGCTGCAGGTACGTCCTGCAAGCTCTCTTACACCCCTCAGGCTCACCCACTCCGCAGAAAACGCAAAATGGTAAGCTGTTGCACACACCCTGCCACCCCACTGCTCACATCCCCCAGAAATGCGACGCCGGAAAGCCTGCCTGCGGCCAGTGCCTCAAGTCGAATCGTTCCAACGACTGCGACTACGACGACGGCAAGTCAAAGAGCCGCACTCAGCTCCTCCAGGAGAAGGTCGCCATGCTGGAGAACCGTCTTCGTGAATTTGAGGCCTCCCCCGCCTCGTCCCACACCTCCGCGCCCCCGCTCCAGCGCTTCCATTCAACTTCCACCGAAAACACGAGCGAATTTTACACCGATAGCAGCGCTTCAGAGCAGATGTATGCCAGTACGTCGTCGTTTGACCTCACGACGTTCTCTACGAGAGGGTCGTCGACCCCGGATTCTCCGAGGGAATGGGGATGGGTGGGCGGCGACCAGTATGATATGCCCCCGGGAGAGACCCCTCGCGTTTCCACGACGGAAGATCTGCCGTGGGATCTGGATCCTCTGGCTGTTACACCCAGCGATCTTCTCAAGGTGTCGGGGCGATGGTGGGAGGCTGAGACACTCCCGCCTCGTATACAGCGGTTCCTGTGCGTTTCCCCTTTACTAACGTTGCACGTGAACTCACAGCATGACAACACTCGCAGCGTCGACACCTTCCTGCCACACAGACATCAATGCGGCTTCGAGATCGATGTGAACCGCTTCCTGACGTCCCTCACAAGCGCCAGCCCGCCCCACCCCGCGCTCCTCTTCGCCATATACGCTCTCGCATGCCATTTCTCCCTCTCTCCCGTGCTTACCCCGCACGAGTCCCGCTTTGTCTGCCGCGCCCTCCGCGCCATCTCCACCGCCTTGGAGGCCTCCGACCGCCTCGTTCACGTCCTCCAAGCCTCGTGCCTCCTGGCCGTTCTATTTTTTGCCAAAGGCCGCCTTCTAGAGGGCTACTATCACGCAGGCGCCGCCACCCGACTCGCCGTCGGACTCGGACTGCACCAGATCTCCCTCCCGGAGTGGCTGTCCTCAGCACACACGGGCAGCCCCGCAGGGTCTTCGGACCCGGCGGCGGCTCGTGCATCCGGGAGCGGGAGTGGTTCGTCGTCCATTCTCCCGCCCCCTGTGGACGCAATCGAGCTGGGCGAGCGGATCCTAGCGTTCTGGCAGGTGTACAATCTGGACCGGTGCTGGGCCGTCGCGACGGGACTGCCCGTGGCACTGTCGGATGACAAGTATCCACGCACGCGGATCGAGACGGCATGGCCAAAGTTGCTGGAGGAGTATGAGATGGTATGTACGACGCGCGGGTTAGTTTTTATGGTGCTCATGCGTACCCCTCAGGGACATGTCTCGGATGCGGATTACTCATCGGTACACTATCTGTACTCGCAAGTAACGACGCTCCCTTTCTCCAACCATGACTCGGCACACACCCTTCGCGCCAAAGCGACGACGCTCTTCGAGCGCGCGGCGCGGCTGTCCTCAAGCTTTGGCACGGGCGCGCAGACGGCCGACCAGTTCTGGACCGACTTCCAGAGCGTTGACGCTGCCATCTCACGCCTCTCCGTGTGCCTCCCTCATGTGCGGCACCAGGGCCCCGGACAGACACAAACGGCCAGCCAAGGGAACGACACTGTAATATTCGTCGTGCACGCACTTCTGCACGCGGCGACAATCCAGCTGCACGCGCCATTCGCATTCAAAGACGCGGCGTCACAGCAAAAGTCTGCGGCTGTAGCCGCGGTTGCGACTGCGATGATACATAGCTTGGACGAGGCGGACTATGGGTTCCTGGACCCGATTATGGGGACGTGCTGGACGAGTGTGGCGGAGGCGTTGGTAAGGGAGTTGGTGATGCTGCGGTCGGCGGCGTCGCCGATGGCGGCAGAGCAGCAGGCGAATGCGCTGAATCGACAGCTGGATGTGGTAGTCTTTGCCATGAACCGCCTTGGGTCTACAGTGCCCTTAGCAGGTGTGTAATGTGTTTCTATTCGGCTCATTCCTAAAGCTCATGGGCCATGCAGCATACCAAGCGAGCAAGGTCGAGCAGTCTCGTGTAATATCATACTAACGAATCTTACCGTCTCGTCCTCGACCCTCTGTATTTTTGCACGCTTGGGAAGGTGTTCTTCGATTGAATAGTATTTATTCCTATTTTTTTTTTTGTTCCTTTCCTTTCACCACTGTATCAGCATACGACTTGCCTTGCCCGTCTCCATAGTACATTAATATCAGTAATTGCTCGTCAGCAAGTTGCAACAGATGCGCGTGGTCAGCCATTCCGGAGAGCTATAACGACGTTAATCGATCGTGGCCGATGTAGGCTTACAAGGGCCCTGACAATATCGTTTTGCATTTTTGCCTTGCCGGTCGCACCGAAATACTGCTACATGTCGGCCAACGTCATTATTTTCTGGAGGTGTTCTCGGTCCGTCGAACCTGGATGTCCCTACATGTAATATGATGCCAAGCTGAAAGCTGTGCTGCGCTATGTTTGGAAAAAGGTGTAGGATGGGGATAAATTTGGACGTCATGGCCTCGTCGAGGGGAGTTCGCGCATACGGTACATGGATTGCACCAGGACGCCCAGGGAAATAAGCAGGGTGTTGCACCAGGACGCCCAGCGAAATAGGCAGAGTGTTGCACGTTTCAATGTTGTAAGACACAGTCGTGTGCCATGTCCCTGGCTTCATGTGTTGCTCGATTGGACATCAAAGTATGATGCGAAGAGCGGGAGACGGAGGTGAGGCACGGAACCGAGAGTGGTCCGTGGCTCGGCGTAGAGGGATGCCCCGCGGATTTGCAGATCGACAACGGAGGCGGTCTGTCTCACTTGCATTAATCGATGGTGTAGTATGTGTGCAATCGATCGTTCGCGTGCCATCACGCTGGGGTTTCCAATCACTGGTTCACGGCGACCGACATACTACCGGTTTTTTCACGGTTAGCCACCAATATCTTCTTGGTATGGACGGGGATACCTTGAACATTTGTTCCGCACATCACTGTTGGTCGGGGGAAAATATTACGTTGTATTGATCCACTCGGCTTCGATCAACCGACAAGCCTCGGGCCACTGCAATTCCAGAGTTGTATGAGTGGTGGACCTTAGTCTAAAGTACCACTAACTGGGGGTTCGGGTAAGGGGCATCACATGTTCAAACCACAAAGTCAATCGACGATTCGGTGGAATTCCCGGATTACACACGCCCGAGTGGGTCTACACTCCATGGCACTAACAATATCTGTCTGCTGCTCTCTGTCCGATTACATGTCCGTCGCACACGCACGACGCCTCATCAATCTAGGATCTACGCGAATATTTGCAACACACACTCTTATCAGATACAGCGATATATCGCCCGGCCACATCGCTCACCCTTTCGCACCAGCTCATCATTTCTTGTTGTATCCCATCCGGCAGGATATCTCATCCTTATCGACAGGATCAGATCCAGCCATGTCCCGTGGTCGTACGGTGTGATCCGACTCTCAAGTCACAGCTTCAAGTGCTCTTGGGAACATGTATCGGACATACCCATCGGTGCCGCGGTGCAAAGGTAGGTTTCCAGGAACGTGCTTCCGTCTTAAAGCCAGCAGCCATCCATCAGATGATCGACTTCAGGGCCGTCTCTTGTGCCAGCTGCATTCTGGAGAGCATATCCTGCGTGATCACGGTGCAATCCGAGTCCTCAAGTGCGCGAGTCCGTGGATACAGTAATTGTCAAGACATGCACTCCACGACTCGGGATTCATGCAAGGTTCACTTCCACTAAGGCCATTCCGTGCAAAACCATCATATGGTATATAGCCAATGCTCTGTCAGCCGGCCATCCTTTGTAGCCTGGGTCACATGCTACTGCTCAGGTATTTCCATCTAGCAAGGTAACTTCACCCCCTTGTTCAACAGCCGGTACAAAGATCTTTTTTCCCCTCTCAACAACCGAAGTAAAGTTATTTGATCGGTTTTCGTTCGTTCGTTCATGCCTTTGAATACAAGTTTCTCCAGAATTTTTTTTTTTTTTCGAAAGATCGGCCGCGCACCCGACTCTGTCCTTAAATATGTGGCACAATCCAAGGCCTAAGGGAGGCCATCGGATCGCAAGTCATCAATAGGGGGCAAGATTTTCGACTTTGTGCGACTCGAACATCGTCCTGGTCAGTGACATGGCGAGGCACGTTTTCTGCTGCCTGCCACACCTCCGAATACAAAGGTAAAGTTCCTTTCTCATTTTCTACCCGTCATACGAATCTTTTGAAGGGACTCGAGTTAGATTATCTACTCTGCGCAGGTTCCGGTTTCAACACCGCTAGTGGTTGCCTACGACGCTCTCTAGCTGAAATTTGAATACTCCTCCCTCCCTAGCGACGTGACAGGAAACATCGCCAACGCCCCTTGGAAGCTCTTCCACCGTTTCATCTTCGTTTCATGAGTTAAGCACGTAGGTCCGAAAGCTGAGACGCGCCACAAGAGCGCTGACAGTGCACCCCGCGGCAGCGCGGACCCGGACCCGGACCCGGACTTAACGGCATGTCCCACATCGTCCAGGGTCATTAAATTCGATGAATCACGTGATGTTCGGAATTCCCCGCCGCTCATAATATATCACGTGTAGGGCACGTGCCAGTCCACACGTCCACAACACGTACATCGCTTCCTCATCAGCCACAATTTCATACAACTGCCGCATGCCATGGCCGCATGTCTTATCTAGCCGTGTATATTAAGTTAGTGCCAATAAATCACTATTACTAGCTGTTCCATGAGGTATACACTGTTAGAATTCAATGTCATACATCCTCATGGACCCACACTCACTTGATCCATAGAGTTCAGATTCCGCCCCTCCACTCTTTTCCTCAGTCGTTCATGTCATTCTGAATGTCTGAGGTAAGAACACTCAGCTACTCCCATGTACCTTACTTATTACTCACTCACACTGTAGCTTATCACAGTGCAGGTAATATATAGTTGTTCGTGTCATCCTGAACTTCTGAGCTTATTGCAGTGCAGACTCTAATAGGTTATGGGCCAACTGCTGCACTCATAATATCCCTGTGAAGTATCCATACATATAGGAACTTTTCAAGAACCTTCTTTTGTCACCTCTACCTCTACTATAACAGCACATATAGCTATTTTTTTGTCTTCGCTCTGCCTCATGACATTCTCTATAACTTCATTCATCCCCAAGAACTGGGCATGTCCCAAAATGTCTAAGGTCCTCTTGGGTAGTGAAAATTATGAGTCCTGGGCCAGCAAAGCCAAAGCTGTTTTGGAACCCTTCAAGACTTTGGTGTTATTACTAATGCCTCAATCTATCTGAACATGTTGTTTACAAGGATTCAAGAATATCAAAAAATGCTGCAGCACAACTCTGGAAATAATTTAATATTTGTACCTTGGTTGCAATTTATGTAATAACTAGTCCAAGTTAATATAGCTGGAAGGCAATGTGTTTCTTAGCAGCACTGGATAATAAACTATTGATTTGTAGGCTCAAGGACACTATTGGGTCCAAGTGTATTCCAAAAAGGGGAATATACTTGACAGGAGAGTTTGTAAGTGGACTGACCAGATAATCTGTCAATGCATTGCAATAACAAACAAATAGTATGTGAGGTGGCTTTTGCAAGTGGCTTTATTCAACTTGTGAAAGTCACTGAACAGGAAAATCAACTGAACAGCTCATCTCAGGTATTGGAGTGCTAATTGGAAAAAAAATCAATTGACAATCACACTCTGTAGAAATTTCACCTAGAGTGTTAGTTGTGTAGGAACCACCTTGGCTTGGAAAAATCTCGAAAAAAAAGGATTAAAATCTCTGTA
>QFFB01000039.1:0-14115 GCA_003316465.1 Ramaria cf. rubripermanens
AAGAGAAAAGACTAGCAAATGAGCAGAGGAACGAGAGTCGATACCTGACGACGACACATGGCAGTAAAAAACCCAGTGGGAAAAAGTGTTTATGCCGTGCAGGGTTATGAACAAAGAGAAAGGGAGGGAGGGAGAGCGCGCAAAAGAGCTAAACTGAACGAGGTTAGTGCATGTAAGGCAAGCGAGCCATGATGCGAAAAAAGTACCTGTGCGAGGTAGTGCGTGTGTCGCAAGCGAGTGAGGGCAAAAAAGGCCTGAGAGACTGCTAATAAAGGCTAGGGTGAGACCCCCGCTGAGATACGTATGACGGCTCACTGATGCGGTGTTGACATGAGCACTGACGCGATCCAGCGGGACTCTAACCTAAATGCGCAGCAGCCTTCAGGGGAAAAGGTGCGGACGCGGCAGATGGTACACCGAGAATGAGAGCGTAAGCGAAACGCAGGCTGGGGCTACGCGACCTGCGTGTATGGGGTCACGTGCGACCTGAAAAAGGCAGCGGTGTCGGTGCGACGTGTAAGAACTTAAACATTGATTAATATTTTCGAGCTGGTAGAATGCGTCATGCCGACTCGCTGCCGGAAGTATTTGTCAGATATTGGCATACAACCACCCACGATTACCCATGTTGGCACATACTCAGGCGCGTGCGCGCAAAATAATATTTGTGCGTTTTGACCATCATACTGCATTCGTCCTTCTCCTTCCAATCCCGCATCTCACTTTCTCTCAGCAGCAGCATCTGCGTCCAAAGTGGTAAATTTTCAGCTCTCCTTGGTCGGTCGGGTTACCTGAGTTATTCTTTCCAGATCTAACTTAAAGAAAGATCAATTCTCCTGCGTGCACTCAGGAGCACTCACTGAGACACTTCAAGCACACCAATGAAATGCACCATTTTATCTAGAAGGGTGTCGGAGAATACTTCGCCCCACTGCATGTAGTACTGATTTGCAAATCGCCGCAAAGTGGAAAAGGAAATATTACGATACGTACTAATATAGTATAGAAGGAAAAGGGCGGCAATGCACAAAAGACAGACTCAGGAAAAAAAAAACCAATACTTAAAGCAAAAAGAAAGTCGGTTCGATGTGCCAAAGATGTCCAACATATATATCCAAGCGACAGAGGCTGACCACAATTAGAGGCCAATGAACCAGATGAGGCCGGTAACGTACAAAATAAACCTGGGATGGAAACTTCAAATGCGCCTAAAAATTGCATATTTCTTCAGCGTAGCCGCCCAGTGCTCTACAACGAGCAAGTCATAAAATTCTAAGCCGGGGATGTTATTTACCTCGTTGTATTGCATAGTCATACAGGGCGGTGAATTTGGAGGAGTCCAGTAAGGATCGCATGCTGACCTCTTTAGGACGCTTCCTGAAACGGAACACCAAACACATCTGCCCCACTCTTCCTGAGTAACCGAACTATGTCCTTGCATGGCCTGCTGACGGGGCCGCATGCAGCGCACCGCCATAGTCACCCCTTCTCCTGCAGCCGACCGATGCCCTCGTGACCTGGGGACAACGCCGCTTGCAGCGCACGGCCGTAGTCTCCTGCGTGTTCCTCTGCGCCCACTTCTCCAGAAATAGTCGAACAATGACGTCGTCACCACAATATGCCGCCTCGTTCTCTAGCAGCAGTCAAACGATGTTATTGTAACCGTTACGCGTCGCCACCTGCATTTCGCTGCCATACTGCCCCCCTTCATGCATGGCCGCTCCCTTCTCCAACAGTAACCGAACGATGGCCTCATGACTTCCTGACGATGCCGCCTGCAGTGCACTGCCATGGCTTCCTCCTGCATTCACGTCCGCTCCTCTCGCCAGTAGCAACCAAATGTCCTCATGACCTTGTGACGACGCCGCCTCCAACACACTGCCATGCTGCCCTCCTTGTGCGTTTATGTCCCCTCCTTTCTCCAGCAGCGAGCGAAACAGCCCCGCCGTGACCATTAGGCCACCGCCTGCAACGCATTGCCAAACTTTCCTCCTTGTGGACTTACGTCTTCTCCGTTCTCCACAGCGTCCGAACAATTCTATCGTGACCTGCAAGCTGCCTGCAGTGCATGGTCAAACCGCTGTCCCCGTCCATTTACGCCCCACCCATGGCTCAAAATATATCGGGTTGTTCTTTGTAGCCCAGCTAATGATGTGTAATAAAGAGGACTGGCATCGAATAGACTATAATCCCAATCGTAGCGTGAAAGCCGAGCATTCTTTGGTTCGAGAATATTCATAATTAGTCAGTGTAGAATCGTCGGAGCTACCGTCGGGACCCAACCGCGCATGATAGATCCAGTGTCTAACGGCATAATCGTAAATTTATACGTCCTAACCATAGTGAGTTTATACTGTTATGCTGGTCCAAATGTAGGAGGTAGGTCAGACACGTCTTGGAAATATATATCAGTGATCTTTTGGTTGAAGTGATAGAATGACTGGATAACGTTGCCCTTGGGGAGGAAGTCTGAGAGCAGATACTCTCGGACAAAGATGAGCCAGTCTAAGCTGTGTCCTTTCTGACTACTGTGTCAAGTACTGATCAGGATATAGCTGCCCCGTTCGTCCAGGTCTAAATCTGTTGGCCTCGTAGCCGTTGTCCTCCCCATGATGCATGTTGACATTCGGACTGAAATCGTGACGAGACTGGAACATATAGTTACTATATCTGGGATCCCAAGGCCGTCGACTTGGGTCAAATAGAGGTCCGTTGTCGGCGTCAAGATTGGTACCCAGCACATCAACAGCTTCTTCCTAGGATATCGTCCGAAAAGAGAATGCGAGCCACTGTAGGACTCTGAGAGTGTCCCGCCTATCTTCCTCCGAATATCTGAGAGAATCCTGTCATGTCTCATATAGGGTCTTGGGTAGATCTTTCAGTGTTTTCTCGAGCGCGGCAGGAGACCGGTAATTCCAGAGTATGTCCAGCTGGTAAATAACCCATCGAAACCTTCTTACGTGTCAGTAGCCATCTGCAAAGATGCTGATAGACCATATTACATTACATGCGCACCATCGACCAAAATATTTTCGTTTTCTTCTCTTCTACAGAGAACATTTGAAATCGATATGAGACTGGAGGGTTTGGACACATGTAGTCCAATGTCACCGTAGACAAGATGTTCGTCCATCCATATTTGACGCGGAACTAAGGAACTCAGGACTACTTCAATGTCCCGCTCCCTTCGACTAGTTACCAGCATGTGCAAGTCACCAAGCTCCCAGCTGTCCATCTACCTAAATAGGGTCAGAAAATCATGTCAATCTGGGCATTCGTGGAGAGAGTCAATGATAAGATACGTTTTTGAAGCTCCGGATGATGGGCTTGACGGTTGACATTGGCTGCTCTGTAGTTGGAGATCGACCATCATCTAGCTTCTCAATGAACAGCCCCTCCAAGGCCCCAGGGAGAGTCGATCGCGAATTGCAAAGACAGCTGTTGATTGATAAACGCAGAACATCATTGGTTTTGTGTCTGCATTGCGGAAATCAAAGTAGAAATATGCAGATGCAAGCGATGGATCTAGCTGGCAGTGGCGGATAATCACTTCACGACGGATTCATTAGCATGCTAGCTAGAGATCTCAACAAAATTGACGAGTTTACCATAAGATATTCCTGCCAGCGCCAGCTGTCCTGATCTGTGAGCGGTCACCACCACAAATCAAGCAGCCTAATGTAAGAACGTATGCCGTGGAGTCATAGGAACGAGTTGGACTCGACGTTCTTCCATTCCCCGATGTGTTCTCTCTGCACAAACCATAAGCGAGTCGTTTCACGACGTTCCTTACAGACCATCATATGCTTTGACTGGTGATCAGGGGCCGACAGCCATTTATATACCTTCCGACGATGTCCTTCTAACAACGGCCGCGAAATCAACCATCACGCCAACAGGCAGCAACTACGTCACACATACTCAATCTAGCCTGCTCATTTGACTGCTTCAATGAATCAAAGTGATCCTGCAAGCACCAGCATGCATCTTCATTGTCAAGGGTCATTCCAGACAGTCAGCATTGTGTGAAGGTAGGGAGGTTCGATGTACGTTTGATCCACATTCAACGTCACACTCAACATATGTTGGAATTGCCCCACAGAGATCAGAGCTTTTTAACAGCTCCTTCACTTAGTAGCCAGACCAGTGCATCCACCTGGGGTTTCTAGCTTCACCTTGCTCGGTACGACGAGGAAGGCCATCAGGTTTATGTAGTAGCTCGACCAAAGCTGGCAATCCAGACAACACCAGGGTCTCATCATTTTCCAGTACCTCACACACATCATCCAACACCTTTTGCAGTCCCATCAACTAGTCAATGATTTCTTGTCTCTAGACGCGTTCTTTACACCAGTACCATAGTTGTAACATGTGCTGATAATTGCTGCAGTGAGAAGAACGGCATGACGCTCACTGACTCTCGTCAGATTAGTATGCTGGCAAAAGGGCAGGCTTGAGCGCTGACGATTTACCTGCTATTCTCAGAGCTTCAGCATAGCGTCGAGTTGCTGGCCGTTAGAGTACGCGAGAACCCAGTAGTGCCAGCTTCTTGCGTGGCGCCTATCATGGGCAATGCGAACCCAGGCGCACATATGTCGCCAAACTCCTACCTCCGGCCTATTGCTCGGGCGTATGTAGTAAGATCACTTTAAGATGTAGTTAGTCTAGTTACTTTATGTTACCAATAATTATTAGCTCAACTGAATGGTGTGCCTAATATTTTCAATTCAGTTTGCTAATAATTATTGGTAACATATACACTCTACTAGAGTAGTTGATCGTCGGGCTATTTGCGTTGTATGGGTGTCTATGTACTGAATCAGATTTCAGCTCCCGATACTTTACGTAATCACCTCTGATATGCGAACAATCACCATGCATGGTCTGTTATACGGCTTGCTTACTCGGGATTAATACAAGCCATAAGGTAAAGTTGTTGAGGTATGGGTAAGGGTAAGCCTGGAACGCAGGCTTGTATCGGATATGACGGACCCGTGATGTAGTATATATATATAGTTACGGTCATCCATGACCGTAACGTAGTATATCTATCCGACAAGTAGTTAGTAAACCCCTCAGTGAATTACCGATTCACCGAGGTACGTACATTACGCTGTAACGAGACGACAAGTGACTTACCGTAGTATAGTCCCTTCGTCTCTAGGTTAAGTGGATTACCGATTCACTGAGTCCCTTCGTCTCTAGCTACTGCGCCAATAGCCAACACAAGTGCCATTTCCTCATGGACCAATTAGATAGTACACGATAAGTGCCCTGCTTGAGGGTTTACGCATTACGAATAGGTAGATGGCTGGAATGAGGGTTTGAGGCGAGTCGTGTTCGGGTACTGTATCTCTCCAGCGACCCCGCGTTCTCTGCGCCATTCGGCCTGACGGCCTTGTCTTTACCTGGCTTCCCTCACCTCTGAGTCATGTAAGAGCTCACGGCTCCCGCCAGGTCCGCCAGCAACACAGTCTAGTGCTCATATCCTTGAGTATCCTTCACTTATCCTTCACTTATCCAGGCAGTGATAGGTTCAAGAATAACCTACATCAAGGTCAATCGTAATTATCCAAGATGCATGCAGATCATTGGGCAGCACAATCATATTCTTCACCGAGATCTTTGTATGCCCATCAAGTGCTGTAAGTACAGGGCTATTGGTGATGAGCCTAGGATATCCTTCTAATCCACCGCACCCCAGTGGAAGTTCAGTAAGCAGTCCCGCGACTAATCCAAGAAGTTCACTTCAGCGTCGCGCACACGGGGAAAGAAGTGACTGACTGGCATTCCGCCGACTCCATATGAATCACGACTGGATAATGTCTCTCACGCACACACTGGCAGTAGTTATTCATCTGGGGATTTCGAATGTGAGCTGTAAACATACTCGGTCAGATGTACAGTGTAATGTGGGTCACGTACAGTACAACGAACCTGTATGGGTCTTCTGGTTGAAAGAAAAATGATCTGAATAGGCTTGCTAGATCGAATGCGCACATATCCAGCCAATCAACACTGCCATCCGGAGCATGCTGCCAGAGCATACTGAGCATCCTCCAGCCAGTGTATCGTGGTACAGGGTCTCGTAGGTACGTATACTGTATGTGTCGGACGATGTTTCTCTCCTATTTGTTTATTTAATTTTACATTTTAATTTTCGCATTGGTGTTGTTACGTCCACTTCTCCATTTTCCATCCTATAATGCCATTCAAGGCATGATCTATGCATATATGTAATTCCTTGCGAGTGACAGCTATTATTGTTTGGGCTTCATATACTGTACAGGCTAGCCCCTGGCCAGTTCACCTTCCCCTGGCCTCCCGTAATATTATTGATGGTTTCTCTTTCAAGGGGTCTACTAGTTAATGACGGTCATTGAAGCTTGAAGGCACGCCCCGGCACAGGTGTCACTTCCAAAATTAAAATCAGATTCACTACGTAAATTCAGCTGGAGCTTCTTTTTTTTTAGAGTTTACAGTAAGGATACTGATGAAGTCTAAAGAGGATGCAGGAGTGCGGCAAAAACGAAAGGTCGCGATACAGACGTAAGAAAAAAGGCCAACGTAATACATGAAGAAAAAAAAAGAACAGAAAAAAAGTTAGTCGAGTGTGCGATAAGTGTAAGCAATCCAAGCCAGGAAGCTAAGGGGGGGAAGGGCGAAGACGAAGAGTAATAAACAAAAAAAAGTCAATTATTCCATCTCCGAGTCCAGCGACATGTCCTCTATCCGTCTTTCAAGGTCCTCTAGTGTCATATCTGCAAGGAGCTGCAACTGAGTCACCTTTAGGCCCGTGTGCCCCCGGATCGCCGCAGACAGCCGCACGGCAACGAGCGAGTCGAGCCCGTATGCTGTGAACGGCACAGCGGAAGAGAAGTCCTCCGGAGCGATGCTGAGCGCGGAACGGACCATATCCTCGAGGTCAAACTTCTCCTCGCTGTCCTCCGCGCCCGGAGCATCGTTGCGTTCCGCGACGCAGAGGTGCTGGAAGGAGGGGAGGGCACCCATGTCTTGGCGTACGAGGTTCCAGTTCAAAGCTGGGACGTACTGGTCGAAGGGGCCAAGTCGCAGCTTGCGGATGCCATCGGCGAGGCAATCGCACAGCTCTGTGGCAAGTGAGGAGTTAGTGAAATGCTACCAACAAGGAAGTGTAGAGGACATACCGAGTGTCGAGATGCCCCATTGGAGGAGATGGCTAGAGCGGGAGTGCTCACCACGCTGGTCACGCACAAGCCAGCCGCTGTCCGTGATACCAGGCACGACCATCGAGAATGCGTTGTGAAGCTTGCTCGTCATACCCTCCAATGACGACGATGCACTAAACCATATGTTAGTCATAGCAAGTCATATATAGAAACCCATAACATACCTAGTATAATTAGACTGGCCCGCACTCCCAAACAGCGCTGCCACTGATGAAAACGAGACAAAGAAGTCAAAGGAGGAAATATCTACGGCGTGTGCGAGGTTCTGGAATGCGGCGGTCTTCGCCTCAAAGACCTTTTCGAAGTCGTCGTCAGTCTGGTTGGTGAACGACTTGTCGGAGAGGACGAGCGACATGAGTAAGCAGCCGCCAATGGGCTTTTTCAGGGACCTGATGAGCGCGGCCGTCGCCGCGTGGTCGCTGGCGTCCACAGCCTCCAAGGAGAGCGAGAGGTCGGGGAGTTGCTCCATGTATCGAACCGTGCGTAAGCTAGCCGTCTGGTTGGTCCGACGAAGCGATTCACGACCGCGACGTGATGTGAGCACAATGTCTCGAGCGCCATTCTATCAGGGAGTCAACAGAAGTTATGAAGTACGTTCACTTATGCTTACCTCATACATCCAGAGCGCCATTTGCACTCCAAGGCCACCGATACCACCAATGAGTAAGTACGTCTTCCTGGGGTCGAACAACGGTGCGACAGTAGGCACGAGCGTCCCATGCGAGACTGGGGCAGCATCAGCAATGGCGACTGGAGGAGTCGCGCTTTGGAAGTCTTCAGGCAGGGCTTGCAGGGCAACCTCCAGAGCAAGCGCGACGGCCCATGGGTCATGTTTCAAGTTGTGCGCCAGACCATGCTGTTCGCCGTTCCAGAGGTGGAGGATCCCATGTGGAGCGGTCAGTTGGTTGACCGCCTGAACGTCGGGCTTGTTCTGCGCTCCAGACAGGACGACGTCGTAGAGACAACGCTGCCGAGCGACCCAGACAGCGTTCGACGCAACGGAGACACGGCCAACAGGCACCTGGAGGGATTCTGACAGTGCGGCAGCATCACCGTCTGCGATGCAGAAGACGTCAAGACCGAGCTGCACGTAGAGCCGAGCCGCAGCCTGTCCGACAGGTGTATGCGCGTCGCAAACCAAGGCATGTCGAATCGCAGCAAGGCGGCCTGCACGACGAAGAGTTCCGGGTCCCAAGGCCAAAACAGCTGTTGCCAAACCTGGCGCATCTGAAAGGAGATTACAGTGCTTGGGCTGGCAGGATACCACGGACCCAGCGTGTACAACCAGCCGATTTGAGATCTTCGCGTCCGTGATGCCCATTACCCAGTCGCCTACCGCGAAGTCCGATGTGCCTTTGTTTGTGACGATGCCAATGAAGGCGCGGGGAGAGTTGACGTCACGAGAAGACCAGTGCGAAACGTCCACCGCGATATCGAACGCGCCGAGGACGGGGAGCGTTGTGTGGGAGATCTTCCCGTCATCGTTGACCCAGTGTTGAGCGGCCTCGAAGGGGGACTCTAAGGATGGCGACGACAACGGTACGACACGAGGCACGTGAATCGATCCATCAGCATCGAGTTTAATCTCGGGCTCGACGGCGGGAAGTTCCTGAAGTTTCGCGACAGCACTACGGCGCTGCCGGTCAGTCCATGACGGCTCGCATACCACGAGATGAATCTTCCAAGCCGGGAGCTCTTTGCCAAGGGTACGCGTGAGACCACGTGCTGCGTCGCCGTCCTGACCTTCTGTAGCCACAATCCAGACGGACAGAGCCTCTGTGTCGTCCAGTGCTGCCAGCTGATCACGAAGCCTCATCTCCTGCCCGCGGGAATACATGAACATGGGCTCGGAAGTGTACACTGGTGGCTCCTTAATGATCTGAAGACGTGAAAGATCTTTGGAGGCGAAGACTTCAGGGGAGTAGCACTCCTTGCCATTAGGATACGGTGAAGATGCGTGACCATTGGTCATGGGGGGAAGTATGTGGTGGTCGGCGTTGGCTTTCTGAGCAAGGAACACAAGCGAGTGGTCCTCTTCAGGGTGACTGCAGGAGAAATTGACACAGTTGAAACCACTGCCACACAAGAGTCTTCGCCAGTGACTGAGGGAGATCGTGCAATGCGAAGTCCGGTCCTCGCCGTAGTCAAACCTATTAAGTAATGAGTCAAAAAGGCACGGGTGATACGTAAATGGAGAATACCGACCATTCCTGGAATCCACCGAAGATGAAATCGTACCAGAGTGTACCAGGAACCCTGGTTTGCCAAGCCTCGCCATCGAAGTCTACCGTGAGGACATAGCCGCCGGGAACGAGTAAATCCGAGATAGAGTTCATGGTCTGTGAGAGATCGGTGGTCGCATGGAGGACATGAAGCGCAGTCACGACATCGAAAGAACCTGGAGAAATGCCCTGCTCTTCGAGAGTCTTAGTGAGATCGTAGGCAGCGGCGCGCATGTAAGGATGAGAGAAACGCTGCGCGGCTTGCATAGCAAGACCGAGAGAAATGTCGGTGGCAACATACTCGACAATGAGGTTGGGGAATTCAGGCAGGGTGTCCACAAGATGCTGTGTGAGCATGCCCGTGCCGCAGCCGACTTCGAGAACCCGAATGACTTTTTTGCCACTGGCCGCCAAATTGGTGAGAAGCTTGCGGAATATAGACGCACTCTCTTCGCACGAGGGGATTACGGTGTTCTGCGGGCCATAGAAGTCCTGCATAATGTCGACATTGGAGTACAGCGCTTGCACCGTGGCCTGCGGATGCATTATCAGTAACCGAGTAATACAGATTATCGCGTCACTTACAGTCGAAGATGTAAAGATATCGCGGTGGACCTTAGCAACGCGTTCAGTCACATCGAAGTAAGAAGGATGAGCCGCGCGTAGGGTCGCAATGTGACTGGGATCCAATGCGTCCCGATTTGTAGGCTTTGTTGCGGCTTCTTGTGCGAAGTCCCAGTAGCGCTGACGATGGCGCTGTGACAAGCAGATCAGTACATCGATCAGTTACAATGCAAGCGAGCAACACATACTTCAACACCAACAACAACGGGCTCTGCCAGAGTCTTCTTGATAGTCTCGATGGCGAGCGCGTCGAGGGCAGTCCACAGATCACGGGTATTGCGCGTCAGCTCCCGTATTTGGTGCAATTCCTCGGCAGGCTGTATAGGAATAGAAACCGGCTGCCATTCGAGCTGATATCGCTTTTCGAGGGGCTTTTTGAACGAATTAGAGTGCCTTGTCATCTCGAAACCATGGATGGTGCAGAGCCTCTTGCCGGCATTGTCGACGATAAAGATATCGACTGAGATGCCCTCTGTGGAGAAGTGAGTATACATATATGCTAACAATGCAGTGCAACTCACGGGGCGTCCAGTTCTTCAGTACGAAGTGAGCTGCAATCTGCTCAGGCAATGTAGCTCGTGCAAGGGCATCATGGAGCACGACGCGAGCCGCCCTCGACGGAAGGAAGTAATCGCGGGTCTCGTAGTCAAGGATAACTTGCTCGTGCTCCATGATGAAGAACATACAGCCGTGGAATACGGCGTCAAGAATCACCGGGTCGAAGCGATACATGTCGGAGCTGCAAGGATAAGATCAGTCCCTCCCAGAATCTACAACTAGTCAACACATACTCTGGTAAGTCAACAGCTCCGCGCAGAGTTGCGAGGACCTCATCTTGACCCTGCACACAGGACGTGATGCGCTTGAAGTCTGTGCCGTAATCCGCAAAACCCTTGAAGCCATACTCGTATAAGTCCTCCACGCGACAAGAACGTGTGCATCGTGCATGTATCTCTCCTAGATCGAGGGGTGTATCTTCTGTGCTATCGGCATCGAAGGACAGAAGGCCGCGGGAGTGAACGCGATCGAAATCAGGGGTACCCTATCAGTCGATAGCAGTCAACGAAACAATCTTACATAAGAGGATGAGACATACCCTGTGAACCCAACTCTTATCAGCGCCATGTCCTAGCGCAGACGATGTCTTTACATGCCACCGTGCGCCATCGAGTTCAACCTCAACAGTCGCCGGCACATCAGCTGACAACGGAAGTGCAGCGAGGAACTCGACATCTGTTAGCGTGCGGGCGCCGAACTCGAGCGCCATCTCAATAAAGCCAGCGGCTGGCATGATGGGTTCAGAGTTGACGACGTGGCCAGCTAGCAGTGGGTGCGTCTTGGCGTTGATGCGCAGACGGGGATGATTGAGTGGGCCGTTGCGCGCAAGGAGGAGACGGTGGAAAGCAGGTGTGTCAGCGTGGAACGGGACGTCCTTCTTGCTGAAGGGGTAAGCAGGGAGCTTGACATTGGGATCCCACATTGGTTTACCATTCAGTGCGTCGAAATCCACGTCATATCCATTAGCAGCGAGGCGTCCGAGCGACTCGAGGAATGCAGCGCCTTCGAGGAACTCGCCTGTCTTGGCAGGGCGACGGGAGGGGCAAGTGATCCGGGACGAGTCGACGCCAGCGGAAGACACATAGGAGGAAAGTACGGGGTGCGGGGAGATCTCGACGTAACACATGTTTGGGAACTGTTCAACGAGCTGTGATGTAACCTGGTTGAAGAGCACGGGCTGCCGCGCGTTGCGCCAGTAGTAGTCGACCGAGAATGTCTCTTCCCACTTTCCACCCGTGACCGTGGAATACATAGTGGTCGTTGGCTTACCCGCCTGGGGGTACCGGGAAAATACTTCGCCAACGCGCGACTCGCACTGCTCCTTGCAGACGTCCATCAAGTACGAATGCACCGGGACGGGGATCCGCAGTCGGCGTGCAAGCACGCCACGAGTCTCCGCAAGCACGCAGAGTTTGTCGACGAGCATGATCATACCTGCCACGCTGACGCCGTCCGGAGAGTTGTAACACGCAAGGACCAGGCTCTGCTCGCGCTCCTCCTGCTGGAATATACCCTCCTTAGCGAGGACCTCGTCGATCATTGCCTGCGCCTCGACTTCACCACAAGCAACTGCTGCCATCCCACCACCGACACTCTCAGCGACACTCATCATCTTGGCTCTTGCCACGGCAACCTCGACGGCCATCTGCTTCGGCGCGGCGCCCGATGCGTACAAGAGAGCAGTTTCACCAGCGCTGTGCCCAAGCACAACGTCGGGCTTGATGCCGAAGCTCCCTAACAGGTCGAAAAGGGCAATTTGCAAGATAGTCAGCGCGGGTAAGGTGACGGTCCACTCGCTTGACACGGTCGGTTTTCCAGAACTCGGTCCGCTGGTCGAATGCCTCGGCTCGACGAATAATCCCGAGGTTTCGACAAGGGAGTATCCCATGACGGAGCGGTACGCTTCGTCGCACTCGTAAACGCTCTGTCGGAATACAGCGTACTTGGCGAAGAGCTGGCGCCCCATGAGGGCATGCTGGGGACCTTGTCCACTAAACACGAACGCGAGAGGCGGGCGTACACGCGGTGCTAGCTGCGCCTCGCAGAACGTGACGGCCTTGGGCACCTCAAGGTAGGGATAATAGAGCGCATACGAGCGCCAGGTGAGTTGCCGGGCCTGACGGCCCGCAAGTTTAGAGAGAAGCGGAAGCGTATCGGGCGAAGCATTGGTAATGGCATCTCTGAGGAGATCGCCCATTGCACCTGCAGAGCGTGGAGAAAGACCGCCGGCCATGATGAGGACAGCGTCAGTCTGATCCGCCCGATGTTCGTACTGGGTAAAGCCGTAGTGTGGCTGCCGCACGGGACCCTCGAGGACGACGTGCCCATTAGCACCCCCAATACCGAAGCTAGAGAGAGAAACGAGGGCTTTGCCGGAGGTTGCACGTGGGGAGAACGGAACCGGTACTGCAGCCGGAACGTGGAGATTGTATTCATCCCAATGGATTTTCCGGTTAGGGACAGAGAGATTTGCGGTTGGGGGGACGACGTTATTCGCCACCATGTGCGTCACTTTGAGCAGTGATGCGAGGAATGCCGTGATTTCGAGATGTCTGTCGGGGGGCAGTGTGAGCCGAGATGGAATCAAACTGGGTACAATACATACCCGAGATTACCTTTGACACTGCCAGCCAAGAGAGGCGTGCCATCAGCTCTCTTGAACTGTTCACCGACCCAGTTGGCCTCTGTCGGATCACCTGCGGCGGTGCCTGCAACGATAGGGATTAGCAAGACTTGAAGATAATATAATAACATGCACAGCCCACCTGTTGCATGCATCTCAACAAAGTCGGCTTCAACTGGCTTCCTGCCGGCCCTTTCATACGCGCGCGTCATGGCTGCCTGCTGTGCAGTAGCTACGGGCGCGTTTAGCGGCGCTTGGCTTCCCGCGGCATTGATGGCACTGCCAAGGATCTACAGAAATAGCATGAGTGTGATATTTGATGAGAAGGCAGGGCTAGGAGAAGGAAGGGAGCTGAGGGAATAGCTGTGGGACGACTCACGGTGCCGTAAACGTGGTCGCCGTCTCTGAGAGCCTTCTCCAGAGGCTTGAGGACAATACATGCAACTCCTTCACCCCGCGCAAATCCGTCTGCAGATGCGTCAAATGGCTTGCATTTTCCATCTTTGGAGAGAACGCCCGATTGGGAATATTGGATCCATTCGTTGATCCTGCCGCACGGCGTAAGTTGGCACGGATCAAAAAAAAATTTTATGGGGAGTGCCGCTTCACGACGCACCTTAGGTTAACTTGTGCACCACCTACGATAGCACTTTCGCACTCGCCAGCTCTTAGCGCTTGGACGGCAAGATGAGTCGCTGTGAGACTGGACGAGCAAGCGGTGTCGACTGGAAGGGAGGGACCGTGCAAGTCGAGGTGGTAGGACACTCTGTTGGCGATTGTAGCTGGAATGCCAGCGAAGGTGCCGGAGAGGGCATGGGGGTCCTGTGGAATGGTATGAGCATGTAGTGGGTGGAGGGCAGGGGGGAGGGGGAAGGGGGAG
>QFFB01000039.1:14134-51874 GCA_003316465.1 Ramaria cf. rubripermanens
GGGGGGGGGGGGGCCGACTTACGGCCTCTCCAAGGACACTGGCGTCGTGTCCTACGCCTGCGGTGTATACACCCACGTCAGCCCCTCTATAGTTAATTCCTGCGTCGCGCAGGGCGAGAAAGGCGTGCTCGATGAGCTTGCGGGTGGCCAGGGGGAGGGCGGCGGCGTCTGTGGGGGGAATGCCGAACTCAAGGGGGTCGAAGAGGGTAGGGTGTGAGAGGAATGCGCCGGACTTGGGGGTAATGAGGTGGGAGAACCTGGTGTGCGTGTAGATGTTAGCGGAAATGACGAGCTAAGTATATTAATTGTACGCACGCGTCGAGATTGAATCTGTCGGAGGGCACGGAGGAGTATGCCTCGCGTTTGTCGAGGAGGAAGGGCCAGAAAGACGCATAGTCTAGGTTGTGGTCCTGTTCGCCTGACGGGAATTCGGCAGAGACACCGACCTGGGAAGTGTGAGGACGATGAGGGGCCAAGAAGCAGCAAAGATACATACGATTGCAATTGGGGAACCTGGCGAAGAAGTGGACGCTGTGTGAGAGGACGACATGAGGCTAGACTCCAGGAATATTATTACGGAGAGGGTAGAGGTAGAGGTAGAGAACAAGAGGGATTATAAGTAGTGGAGCAGGTGGCTGGCGGCTGGACTGGAGGGAGACGGGGGATGGGGCGAGACACAGCGACGGGGACGGTATATAAGGAGGACTGGGAATCTCGATGAGGGAGAGGTGAAAGCGGCGGGCGTTTCAGGGTTCGGAGAGGCTTGCTTGGGAGCGGGAAATAAGTAGGAGGGCGTAATGGAAAATAAAGAAAATAAAAGGAAACAAAAATAATAAAAATAATAACTCATACTGCACACAAAAAGAAAAAAAATAGGAAACATGCCAACTGCGCGTGGGTTACGTAACACACCAGCCAGCTCTCCCAGCTGCCCACTAGCTCCCCGTCTTTTTCTTGACCAAAGGATGCTAGTCATGCTTGCCAACCCTGCGTCGTAGCCTGCTCGTCGTCCACGCCAGCGTAGCCACCGTGTTCCGTTCTTGGTGGCACAATAGAGAGTGACGCGATCGGCCACACGCCTCTTTCCATATTCGTCCATATCACCAACGCGGCGACCCTACTGGCCAAACAAGTACTTCTAAAAGAGTCTCAAACGCCACCAAGCTCTTGCAATCGGGATCCAGCTGACTTTCCTCCACCAATATCAGCCGTAACCAGTAACTACTGCAGCCTGGAGCGCACACCGCGTACCTGTCAGTGTGCGCGCGGTGGCCACCCTCCCTAGGTGCTCCTCAGGCTGGTCAGCATCTATTCTCTGTTCTATCTCAGTTGGCCGTCGATTGGAAGCTTGGCGCCAGGGCGGTAAATCACTGCAGATCAGCTCCGTCTCGCCCTAGCGACGTCCACACCGCCACTATAAGTCTCTGTCCCGGCTCGCAGTACGCCTCATTTTTTCCGTAACGATTAATGTATACATTCCATCGATCCTATCCCTGCCTGAAACGTGCTCTTTATCCGCACCCAACTCATTCCTCTGCTTTATTAGTGTGTGCGGAGTCCGAACTGATCGGAGCGCCGCTTATTCCAGCGGCCGCTCTGTGAACCATCAAACGCACACAGAGCATGTGTGGCGAATCGACGCTCAATGTCGTTTGTATTTTTTGCACTTATGCCTTACCGTTGCCAACCCGCGCAACCATCGGGATCTGTAGACGTCTCTAATGATAACTCTCGCACAGCGTTCGCGTATCGCCTTCACCGGATGTACCCATCCCATCTCCTTTTCCATATCTTTTCCAAGGCTCCCAGCAATGTCCACCTCCCAGTATTCCAATGCATGCACATCTACTGGACCCGTCCTGAACGGAACATGATGCTTTCGCCTACAAAATTGCTCAAAGATTGCATCCACTAAGCCCTGAAAGGTACATCATCGCTCACGTACCCACGAAGATCGCATCAGCTAACGTTATTAACCTATCCTATCCAACCGTCTAATTGCGCAATTTCCACGCCCAATCCAAGGTCTGAATTTCTCGCTGGCTTAGGTACGCATGGCACTACCCGAACTTATCTTGGACACGCTCACAAGACTGACATCGGACTTGCACCGTATCAGCCTGTATATTCATCTTCCATCACGCCGTCTCATCCGAACTAGAAGCACTGACGACGGCAACAAAAGAAGCAGAAGTCTATCCCCAAATCCCAGAACGCGCACTATATGCCATTCCACCGAAGACGCCTCTTGGTCAGCAACTTTGTGGCACACCCGCTCGTCCAACAGTCTGTCCATCACGTCCCACGATTGAAAAGCAATACAGCCATGACGCAGATACCCTTCACTCGCGATTGTGACAACATCGCATCCGGTAACTATTCTCGAACTATGGCCGTAGAAACCTAATTCACGGGCTGCGAGTCATTCAGTATTTGTACTGACTGTACACAAGCTTGAGCGTCTGGTCCTCCCTCCCTGTGCTCCAACCCGTCACCATCATTATCCCTGCTTAGGTGCACCAACGCCACACAGCTGTGCGTAACGAGTATATTATTCGCAATAGACGCGTGCGTGCCCTGCACTCAACTACATCAACCCACTGTACACCTTACAACGCACATCTCCCTGCGAGCTTTCGCCCATCGGTGCCCTGGTGTGTTCGTTCGCAGATGGCGCTTACTGTCAATACAGCGGCGGTATATTCTTCCGCCAGTTTCTTTCTCCCTTTGTATTTCGTGCCGCGCAAGGTCTGACCTCCATACCCTATCATTACGCTGACTGGACGTCGTCAACGCAAAGCTGATGTGGACAGGTTACCTACATTGTCTATATGTAAGTCCTTCGGTATCCCATGCTTCTTGATAAGTTAAAATACATATACCTCCCCGGACTTTCAATGGCCGGGAATCAACCATACTCCATGCCCCGCCGCTGCATCAAGAATCGGAGGTCTGATCTTCGGTACCGATACATATACTTCCATGCACTTCCATGCATGCATGTGAACAAGGGTGAACAACGCAGCGGTCCGCTCACTCCATTCATCCACCACGCGCGAGTTCATATGTGCAGTATTCAATCCCAGTTTGCTTCGCTTCCAAGTCGGTTTGAATTCAAGTTATCTCTAGCAACCTTATGCCCACCGGAACACCGCCATTGATGCCTGATACTTCCTTGTATTTCTGGAATCCTGGTCTTTGCATAATGAAATCATGATGCCGTCGATCCGCGAGTACACACCGGACATCAAGGATATTCATCGTAGTATGTTCGTGCGGATCATGCAATCAATGAACACTCTACGAACATTCCACAGCTTCCGGAGAAAAGGTTCTCCCACAAACATAGCATGGAACCCAGCGAACGCCGCGTCTCCGAAAAACCGCCGCCCGATTCCAGTCCCAGCATGCAGTAACCTCCTACATACTCTAGCCTGAGCCGTGAGTCCTCGCTGGTTGATACACGAGCGTTTCCACATTTCCTATCTTTCCGCACCTACAGGATCAGATCATCAACTCTGCAGCGTGGCGCAGCTCGGAAATGAATTTTACATTCATACGCACCGCGAAAGTCACGTGCTCACGTGATCGTCGCGTCGCATTGGTGCAAGTATCATTAATGTCGTTCCTTATTAATGATCACTGGGGTGAACATCGAATGATCTAGACAGGACTCTAAACACGTTGAGGCATATGTTCACGACGCGAAGTTTCGCATGTGGAGGCTTTCAATTGTTCAAGTTATCATGATGTTACTATACTATTTCGACCCTCCGGCCAGGCCTATTTGGGGATATGTCACGCATCACGGCGTCATGCTGAAATGGTCCGGACCTACGGTCGAAATACTAGTCCCTTTTTTTCCTTTTGTCACCGAGATGTGGTGTGGAAGGGCCGATGTGGCCAGAGGGGTTATCTGATAAGTAGAGAATAAAAGAACTACTGTGTGGATTGCAGTCCACGATGCGCTAGCCATAAAAAAAATAGGGACTTGGACTGGGTAAATTTTTTGGGGCGTATAGCGTGAGGGTTTATGTATTCAACGGTGCGACTGAACCCCGAAAACTCGCTGCCATGACGTTCACAAGGTCAAAAGCCTTGAAGCTCTTGCACACTGAAGGCCTAAAATCCCTCAGCGGTCCGAACCGAATGTCGGCTAAGCTGGAAAAAATAACCTCAGGCTTAGTTTCGTTTATTCATATTTTTGAGGCCCGAAGGACAATGCAATGAGCAATGCTACAAGATCAATGGCTTAGAGTTGGTCGCATTGCTGACTTGGAGGAAAAGAGGGCCCAAACCATCATTTTTTTGAGGCCCGTATACTATGACCATAGCTGTAACCGCTGACCACGATTAATCCTTGGCGATCCGAAAGGAGATGTGCGGGGATCCTTGGCCCGCACGTAGCACCAGGCTAAGCTATAGAGAAACAAGCCGAGACCCTGTTGATCATTTCCACAGGCCCTGTAGGACAATAAGCCATGCATACTCCAGCTTAAAGCGTACATGTGTCTTTAGGCATTTTGGGTTCCAAATAAGCTAGAAAGAAAAGAGGAGGTCTCAGGCTTATTTTTCAGGCCCGCCAATGATAAAGTCCTTGAAACATAGACCATGAAAACTTTCCAAGACCAAGCGGAGAGTAGCAGGACAGATCAGAAACCAATAGCTCGTTCGACCACTCACAGAAAAAAAACCGAAATAGCACCCGAAGCATAATAAGCTCGTACAAGGTTAAGATGTTACATCATACCAAGGTAGCCCTTAGATCCCCGAAGGACCACATGAAGTTGGGGAGGTCACAGAAAAGCCGCCAACTTCAAGAATAACAAAAAACTTACTTTGAGTCCACCAGTGTCTGCATGAGTGAGCAACATATTTTGCGAAATATATTGATGAAACATGTCGGCCCAGGAACCCTAAGGTCGTTAGAGCTAGACCTCTCAGAGCCTCTGGATGACCACGTTCAGGAACGTCAAAGCGTCGCTTCAACTGGTAAGATATTAGGGGGCTGAATCTTGGGGCAAGCCACAAAGAAAGAAGAGAAGCAACCATTCAGAAATCAGAGCAGTGGTTGTGCCACCAGCTTTTGTTCGCCTCTTCTAGGTCCGACCGGTTGTGTAGAGCTAAGGTGTGATTTAACCAAATAGTGGTTTAGTCAGTGATAACCGACCGGAAGTTACTTGGGGACCGCGTCACTTCAAACCATGATCGTACTTGTTGCGAACTGTAGAAGAACAAAGAAGCAACTCTAGGCCGCCGTTACTCAATGTACTTCCTAAGCTATGTTCTTCAAAGGTATCGCTGACTTATTTATAAACCTTACCATAAACAACCTGAGGGGCAGTTGGTATCATGACTCACAACATCCGACGGAAAAATCGGTATCGGAAGGCCACACTTAGCAACTCGCTGGCCAGAGAAATTTACCGACGTCTACATTTCAGAGTACACCATGGAACAGTTTGAGGTTTGAGGCGTTTCATTTCAGGCGCCACAAAGCCATTACTTATCGAGCCATCGTAAATGAAAATGGGATGATAAGTCCCAAAGACGGCAGGGTACAAGAAGATACTGACGGACTTAACTGTTAACTTTATCCACCCTATACCGGTAGCTAACAATATTCAACAGATGGTCTTGTTGTCCTTGGTTTACATGATACTATTGTCAATCGTTTTCGGTCGTGGGAGTATCAGGGAGCAGTCCGGATTTGGGTTCCGAAGTCCGCATACTAGTACAGTGACGTCCGAAAATGTAATCTTGAGTATAACCCTGGACTACCTTATGACTTTTTTTTTGTATGAATTACTCAGGGACCGACGACCAGGAAAAATCGAAAGACTTGAGAGAAAGTGTTACCGGAAGACATTATCATAACCCAAATTTTCAATATCCACGAGGCGTCTTTCGTGGGACCTTTTTGTTTATACGGAATGATTTCGCTCTTCGACCGTTCGGCAACTCGAAGGAGATACTCTTCGTTAATATTTGACTTGATTCTGAAGTAGGGACGTGTTGGACAATACGACGTACCTTAGTATGTACCTGCGACAATTCCGAGAGTGTGGGATAATGGCTTGGCACCTGTTTGCCTAGGACATGTCTAATTGAACATATGCTTCGTGTATGTTTTAGTGTCTAGCTGTTGTACATGCGTCTTACATTACGTCATGCAGATCTGAAAGTCCTCTTAATAAACTTCTAAGGTAAGATTATTGAAAATTCGAGTATAAGCCGCACTGACGTTCAGATTGACGCAATCCACACCACGGAAAGCGTTAACGATGTTGTCGTGGACCGTGGCCTACGTAGCTGCAGCTTTCTGTGCCATGCCTCCGCTTTGGGGAACAGCCGGATGAGACTCACATCACTTTCCTCCACGGAAAGCGCATTCGACATGAGAGCAAGAATCCCTTGCTCCGTCGCATGCTTATCATATGCATATACAGCCCTAAAAAGTATCGCGCGATAATTATCTTTAGCCGATTGAAGTCGTGTCAGCTTCATAGACAAGGCTTTTGATCTCACGATGCTCCGTAGGCGGCAGTATTAGCGAGAGCGATGTGTCATAAATGGACACTGACCCCTGCCATGTTCAACTACATCCTTCTCGCCATTTCTTTCGGGAAATTTGTAGTACGAGATCTCTTCGGCGTCCCAGTGGACAGCCATTTCACGAATAAGAGTATTTGCAATCCTCATCCTGTGCGAGTAAGTATGCTTTAATGCGCAGGTCTCCTGTGAGCGATACAGTCATATCCACATGTCGTCTTGTTCCTCTTTTCCGACAGCTTGGTAACGGTCCCAGAGCTTACGGACGCTGAATATATAGTCCTCGGAGATCAGCAATTCTTGAAAACAGCTCCCATAACATTCAAGATTTACTTTCAGTGTTTAATCATGATCTCATACTACACATCGAGCAGATCTGTGGGCATAGAGGATCTTAGAGTAATGGGCGCAACTGGAAATTTACCAATAAGGGGAAATGTGGCAGCTCGAAAGGTAGTTCGAATGGTGCTGGAGAACATCCGCAGACAATATGGAATAATAATAAAAAGGGGCGGTGAGCGAAATTCAAGGGATGGTCGATGGTCTAACCCACCAGTAATACAGGTTACAAATCCTCTGAATCGAAATCTTTCAACTCACTCTCACGGAATTTAGAAAGGCCCGCGCCGACATCATTGAACGGTCATCTTGACTGGTGCTTGAGGCAAAACAGGATCTTTTAAAGCAATCATCCGGAGTCGAATTGTCAGTGTCTCATACCAGTCGTACCATACCGAGGTTATAACTCATGGCCATAGGATAATCATACCACAGGCAGTTTAATTTATCGTCACTGCAAAGACCTGGATTTCATTCTTAGGTTTGACATAACGAAGATACGGTGTACGTGTCTGGGCTAGTTGACGTCACTGGTAGCCTGCACGTGAACCAAATACAGATCACTCGCCACTAAGAATGTACACTACAGCAGCCTCTTCCAGCCTTGGCAAGGTAAATGGATAGCCGTCTTAAGTCAACCGGCAATTCAACCCTGCTGCGACGGATAGGCTAGGCTGGTGATAACTCAAGCATTCATTACGGATAAGATCCCGTCATTTAGTTACAGGACAGGTTTCAGCAACGGGGATTCGGCAACTGAAATGCGCAGGTGGTAAATCAACAACCCCTTAAGGGTAAACGATGCAGGTGAACTCACCCAAGGCCCCTCACGAATGTGACAACATTGAAGACCCTGGATTAGTTGGAATAAGTGCGAAGCATCAGACGAGCATCAGAAAAGCGTATATAAATGAAACGTGTCTTCGGGTACAATCCTGGGCACATGTATTACACGTTGTGTATTGAATGGGGTTCGCAGGTAGATACCAAGCAGAGGCTTGCTTTCCGGGGTGCGAATATGCGCCGTACCTTGCTCTGTCATTTAAGCTGAAGGTGTGGCAGTTCGTCAGGCTGTCGCGACACATTGGATGGTGACGATTTACACGGGGATGCCCCGACTGCCTGGAGAATCAGTTCGTTCAGTGTCCACATCAAGATCAGTGATAGCTTCGAACCTATTTGAAAGAAAACAGATGTCAGACGAAGAGTGTCAGAGGGAATATTAAGTATAGAGAACTTTGGTGGTGTGTATACTAGAAGATGGTTCGTGCTACGAGTGCTACTTATGTCCAGCGTCATCTTCTATTTGCTTCTTAGGCGCAAATTCAACAGAGCTCCGGACGGCGTCGTATACGAACACGGCAGAATCGGAACGTATACTGTAAAATGCCCAGACCAATCAGTGGTTATAAGTCGCTAAAGGAATGTAGGCATAGCGAGAAACTTGTATAGCAGCACCGCAACGTCGTCCGATCCATGCGGTCTATTGAGTCACGAGTCTCGACGCATTACTTCCTGATCATGTCCGCCTCAAGTCTTCATTACAATAGTACTCCGCGAGCAATTCTTGTAACACATTGCTACACGCAAGGAAAGATACGCTCGTTGAGTCGCCACGGTGTAACGGTGCACAGAATCTGACGTAGACTTTGACAGTAGGCGCTGCAAGAAGTCAATTCCGCAATTCAAACATTGGGGTGAGACGATGTCTTTATGCGGAGTTGCTGACGCAAATTCATCCCAAATTCATCGATGCCAGTCAAAACATTTTCGGCCAGGCACGAGTGTAGCATTGTGATACTGGTATCTACAAACCATCGAGGATACAAACAGGCATGACGAGCATAATAGACCGCGTAATGGGTAATAAAGCCCAAGGAGTCATCATGGATCGAAAAGCCTGGAAAAGGTCGAAGTCCGACTATGTAGTGGGGAGTGTGGCACGGACATCGAAGTTAGAGGTGTAGCATGACAGACATGGATGAGGGCCAAAAGGAACAAAAGGAGATAAACATAGGAAAAACATGGTGAGCAATGATACTATCTTGGAGGTATTCCTAATCCCCCTTTTCCCCTGCGAGCGCTGCGAGGTATGGTAATTCATCGATCAAGGAGATGTTCTCACCCACACTCCAACGTGAAGTAGCCCAATCGTGGATGAAGACGCCGACCTGTATTTCCGACCGGCTCGGTCAATATGGAAGCATCAAAACCTCAATGAACAAACCTTGTTGTATTTCTTTGAAGCATATTTCTGAATGAAGTTTTCGTGTCGTTTGGCGCGAAGGCAGTAATTAAGCATAATATTGGCCACTGGAATTATTGTCTTCTCGCTGTATCCGGAATAATGTGCGAGGTTGGGTGACTGCGAGGTGACACATCAGCAGTTGACACACTGGGAACATGTAAAATGGGCGCCATACCCATCCAAAATGGTTTAAGACCAGCCTTCCAAGCCAAATACTGGCGGCAGCAATCAAGCTCGGCTTCATTCCCAGTAGCCTTTTCTCGACGACATGGATCTCCAGAAAAAATTTCGCCAGCGATCTTACCTCTGGATCGTAGTCATCCGCTTTGCTAACCCTTCGCAACCAGTTCATTGGTTGGGGATACAAGCTGACACTCCAGTTGAGCGTCTTCAAGATGTACTTCTCCGCTTTCAACATTTCCTCCTCATTGCTGTCATCTTGCATGGCTCCTGCGGTGAGGAAGTTTTCCACTGATGGGGCGCAAATCTCCTCAAACTTCGAAGCGATGAGAAGGCCAGAAAGGCCAACAAGCTGAAGTTTGGAGAGCGAGACAACCCGCATAGACAAGAACCTGTCAATAATGTTGACGGCAAGATAGAGAGTTTCTGGCAGCATGCGGAATTTATGGTGAAGGCCAATCAGATAGTCCATCAGTACGCCACGATGGTACCACCCTAACTCGGTTTGGTGCTGCATGTAGTTGGGGTTTGGGAGCGTCTGGCCCTAAAAGATCCTGAGGTCAAATTGATGTCTCCACAATGAGGTGATTGCTTACTTCGCACTCAGACAAGTACTTGAAGATGTCAACGACATATTCACTGACCATGTAGGGGTCGTCGAAATCATCTTTGTCGAGATCATCCCAACCAATAACTTCTTCATCACCAGCCTCTTCATGCTTGTGGAGCACGGGGACGTCGGCTTCAAGCTCATGCTTGGACACACCGTCCTTTTCCGGCGATGCGTCAGCCTCCGCTTGTGTCTCGACAACAGCTTCGACATCTGCCTCAGAGGACGTACGACGCCTCTTAAATGCGCGTTGGGTATCCTCGTCATCAACATGTTCCTTCTCCACATCGGGATTGGCATTGCTGTCCTTGGTGGGACGACGTGCTGTGGGAACGCTTGCATGCGTCGTGGAGGCACGTGTTGTCGGTCGTCGGGTGACACGGTGAAGAGTCGGACCAGGAGCTGGCTCAGCAGCCGGTTCATCCACAATCATCGCATCCTCATCCAGTTCAAGATCCTGTTCATCCTGATTCTCTGTTTCCTTGGGAGGAATTACTGATGTCGCACGAGTCTTCCTTGGCGGAGCTTTGATAGTTGGACGGGCTGGCTTAGTGGTGATAAGGACGTGAGGCTTGACCGTTTTGCCATCCTTCTGAATGCCATTTCTGAGGCCCTTATTCTTGTTATTGTTGGTGACTTCGCCCAGTGCTTCTCGCTTTCGCTTATTTTGGAGATTAGGGTCTAAGGCGGCCGCGCTTGTTGTAGGTTTGGAAGGCCCTGCTGTCGTTGCAGTTGTTCCAGACTTTGCAGTACCGCGCAAAAGAGGAATCCGACCCTTGACTGCATTTTCATCTGGGATACGGGTGGCGCGTGTCAGCCGTCTTGTCTGTAACAGGCGTCAGAAAATCGAGTCGAAAAGTTATTATTTGAGACACACCGGAATGTTGGAGCTCATCAAAGTAATGAGAATGTTATGAAAAACCGTAATGTGATTAGACGATAGGTGAAGAAGAAGGTGGTGGAGTAACGAAGGATAAGGAGGTCACTCGCCAAAGGGATGTTCCCACACTACGCGTAGCAACTAGTCACGTGATGCAACGCTGTCCCTGTGTAATATTATTAGTCAGCATTTTTCGAGTACGCATTGCGCGACTTCACATGAAGAAACGATGGCTGTTATTATGTTGCAGATATCTACATTGTATGATATCTGAAAGATATTTTGGGGCTCTACTCTGATTGGAATATCATAGGCGTCTCAATCTCGTGTCGCCTTTCTCCTCCCTGCAACGCCTCGACAAGCTTAAGAGCGAACGGGAAAGCTGTCCCTGGCCCACGACTGCTGGGTATTAGCGGCCATCATCGCATAAAACATACACAGCAAACCTCGTGATTAAGTTGTCAGAGCGAACGACACTGTTGTCGGAGTACTTGTAATCTGAGCATATAATACCGGTGAGCGTTGTACAAGGTTAACGCGTCTCCTTCACGCACCTTGTTCTAGGTCCGCCTTCACAGACGGATGTGAAGTTAGTGGTCTTCCGAGTGCGATTTGGGCAGTTTTGGCAGCCACTGAGCCTGCACATTTCATCGCCACTAATTTCCCCTGTTGATAATGATTCTGCAGCATCCTTTGAACGCGTCCGTCTTGGGATATGATCTTAGCGCCTTCGGCGCCACCTGGAACAACGACGAGGTCGAACAAATCCTGCCCAGGAATGATTGAAACTCGATACATGGTCAGGCGTCATCACTGGGCTTTTAGCTGCGTACTGTCAATTCCATATCGTCAAGGTCGTTGTCTGCCACAATTCTGACACCACGAGAACATTTCACCCATGGTATTTCGGCGCGAGCTTGTTTAGGGGCTTTGACAAGGGCTGAAGCACAAGACACGCCTCCTCGAACAAGGACGTCATAGGTGATGGTACTAAATAGCAAACGCAGATTACGGTCAGTTCTTCACGTAGAGTGCTTGTAACGCACAACTCCATCTCTTCCGTTCCACTCGCAATAAAAATGAGAGCTCTAGGCATTGATTGTATTGGACAGGCTGTATAAGGGACAAGATTTTCAACGTTGCGGTTATAATGTCGCATCACGTGATTTAAATAAATTCCAAAAGCTGGTTGGTGTGCAGAGCTCGGTGCGCATGCAATTTCCAAATTTGAAGCGTTGCTTCGCAATGTAGAGAAAGATCAGGTAGCTTACTTAGCCTAGATGATGCGATCTGCCCGCGTGATGATTATGTGTGCCTGCCGCTTTCGAAAACCATCGTCACTTGAACGGTACCGACCAGTGTATGCGTATTAATCCCCAAATTTGAGAATATACAATTAAGAAACCAACAATAGGTACTAAGATGACTTGCAACGGGTATTTCTAATTATCCTGAAGAAAGATGCCAAATTACACTTTGCAATAAAGGTCACAAGATGCCGCAACTCACAGTAGGATCGACCAAACATTGTCCATCGACTGGCTGGTTTCCCGCATGCCGGGCACATGGTTTTGTTCTTCTCAATAGCCGGCCACCGTGCTTGATCGAAAGGAATCGCGAGGGACTTTGCACCCGCCGATGGGGCACGCTCGTCCTGCGGCTCAGATCTAACAGGCCTTCAACAACACGGAACAAATTACGAGCAGAAGAAACAAAACTTACGCGCGACCGCTGCGTTCCTTGATATCATCCTCACACGCCTCGACCTCGCACCACGGCATGACGACGATATTCTTGCCATCAAGGGTGGGGACTACATCCTCCCAGGCCGTAACTGTCTTGATACGCGAATCAAACGTCTCCTTGGCGCGGTTAAACATGTCGCTCTGGATTTCGTTGAGCAATGTCGTGACGGCAGCGCCAATGCCATCTAGCGGAATGGGAGCTTTGACGCCGTTATCACGGCGGACCGAGAGTGCCTGCTCCTTTGCAATATCAGCGGGGCCAACTTCAAGACGAATAGGGACACCCTGGGAAGTTGGGTCAGCTCTAGATTCTCATACAGAGGAAAAAAGTTACCTTCTGCTCCCAGTCGTTGAATTTGTATCCCGGGGTGTAACCTTCCCTGAGATCAGCTTTGGATCTGATGCCTGCTCTGCGGAGGATTGTAACCAGATCAGTGCAGCTTTTGTAGATCGCTGCGTGATCCGACTTCGCTGTCAACCCACAGGGGACAACAACGACCTGGAGAGATGCTACTCGCGGGGGTAAAACAAGCCCCTTATTGTCACCATGGATCATTACCATCACTCCAATAACTCTCGTGGACAACCCCCAACTATTTTGCCACACGAACAGCTTGCCTGCATTAGGGTCCACGTCTGCCTTCTCGTCCTTGCCCTGGGCAGAAGCGTTCGGATCCTCGACTACAATGTTGAACATTTTACTGAAGTTCTGCCCGAGTGCATGCGATGTTCCGCCTTGAATACCGCGCCCGGTGGTGGGGATGAAGCCCTCCACAGTCGTGGTGTATAACCCACCGGCAAATTTTTCCTTCTCAGACTTGACGCCTGGAATCACGGGGACAGCAAGCAACTCTTCGTACACACGGCGGTACAAATCAAGAATATCTCGTACTTCAACATCAGCATCTTCTTTGTGCAGATGTGCTGTGTGACCCTCTTGCCACAAGAACTCGCGCGTTCGCAAGAACGGTTCTATAGGATTCATATATCAGACTAGAGATTTTTAACTCCATCTCCAAGGAAAGTGAAGTCTCACGAGGATTTTTGAATTCCCAGCGAACGACGCTATTCCACTGGTTGAGTCTCAGAGGAAGATCACGGTGACTCTTTATCCATTTTGCGTAGTCTGGGACGTTGGATTTCATTAATATCGGCTTTATAGCTAAAAAGAAATGACGCACAGGGATACATGGCTGTCTCGGAGGTGGGACGAATAGCCAGGTGCTCCTCTAACTCAGTGTTTCCACTGATAGACAGGGATTAATCAACGTAGTAATGACCTGACGAGAAAAATGCTCACGCTCGTGTGACCCATGCTACTTCCGGTGCAAAACCTTCGATGTGATCCTTCTCTCGCTCCAGGACCTTCGATGATACAAACATTGGGAAGTACGCATTCTCGACACCAAGCAGTTTGATCTGAGCATTAAACCATTCTTAACAGGAATCAGTTTAAATACGTCTTGATCGAAATGATCACACGCTACCCTGGATGGCCTCCCAAATACTGTAGGACCACGGTTTTAAAATATAACAGCCGCTGACGTTGTAGTAATCTAGCATATCGGCTTTGAGTAAGACCTGGGACACAAAATCGTTATGACTAGAGTTGGCAGTGTTCAAGAAATACAACGTACGTCAGTATACCATCCAGCAAAGTCCACTTCCTTCTTGTACAAGATACCGATTTGTATTGCCCCCTCTATTTTTCCCTCCTCTTTATCTTTCGGGGCTGCCTTAGGGGCATTTTTGGGGGTAGGAGTAGCCGGGGCTGCACTAGGGGTGCTAGCTTCACCTTTTAGTTCAGTAAAATCGACCTCCTGCACTTTGATATCGACAGTTTCGAGACCGGCGAGGTATTGAGCGATTTCATAGCCCTTGAGAAAAAGAGTGGTATCGGAAGCAAATGCATGGACAGCGAAAAGGGCGGATGAGGTTTTGAGAGATGTATCCAGAACAGTCTGCACACGCGGGAAAGTTTGCGAGTCAAGAGCGAGCGGGGTTACTTCATGACAGTTAGCGTTTCAATCACGTAAAAAATTATAACGACAACGTACGCGAGTCTTTATCAAGTGCGAAGAACTCTTTTAGCAGATCCTCTGAGGCCAATCGCAACTCTTTCAGTTTGAGCATCTTGCCCAATGCCGTTGAATTCATCTCGGTTTCGCCTCGCAGCACCACGACAACCGGCACAGGGGTCGCATTCTTGGCTGTCCTAGGTTTGAAAACGAGGGTTTTCGTAAGCTCGTAGGACGGGGGAGCTGACGGTGTCGCAGCGGCAAGGGATGACCGCCATGCCGCAGGAGAATCAGAGGTAGCATGCGATACGACAGAATGCGGGGTGACAGACAGAGCTGAGAGTTTAGCGGCGTGATTCATTGTGAAAGAGGAAGTGTGGAAGGCAGACGGGTAACGAAAGCGTGTAGATATAGGCCACGAGATATGTGACTCGATGCGCACTGGTCGACAAGATAGGCAATATGATTCGAACTTTGTGACTCGCAAGAAACCCACCCTCAGCATACAACTGGGCTCAGTCTATCGGGCTGTCCAAGCTGTACGATCTCTGAAGATGTTGGATACAAAATTGTGCAACTGACGCCCGTGACTGTTCCCTAATAGGCGACGCACACAGTAGAGTGTATATGTTACCAATAATTATTAGCAAACTGAATTGAAAATATTAGTTACACCATTCTATTGAGCTAATAATTATTGGTAAATATACACTCTACTAGAGTGTTTGAGAGGACGCCACAAGAGGACTGGTTAATTTTAAGTACATACAGGCCGCATGGCCATTGACACGGCTCACCATATTCCCAAAGTTGGGGAACCTTAGCTTAACTTCTCCCCGTTATATTCTTCTACTGGATACCAGTAACTCAGTTGTGTAGTACAAGCTCTTGGCATGGATAAAGACATGAAAGGTAGTGATCAACTATAACTGCCTATGACTGACGACAGCGTAAGTACTAGGTAACTATCATGCCCTCTTACTTGCTTGTCACTACCAACGCCCTGCAATGAGCTTGGTGTATTTACCTGGGATCCAGCAGCAGAAATCGACGAACAGTCATGGCGCACGCTAGCATCCAGGCACCAGAATAGCACAACCATTGGATACTAGAATGTGGTCACGATGTGGTGCTACAGGTGTCCAACCCTTGATAGACGCGGTGCTCGTACCTCGCACTCATATCCTGAGGTTCGGTACTGACCCAAGGTGGTATACTGTGACACGGGCCCGAATCGCCACCTCGAAAGCACATGGAATACTGGGACCATGCAATCCCGGCGTACTAGATCTCCTAACCTATAGCGTGCATGTAGCCAGTTTATGCGCTTGGCATCACAAATGAGTGCTCCTCGAATGACAGGTGGCAAACCCAAATAAGAGGTGAGGCAGTGCGGGGCTCGTGTGAAGTTCAGTTTCATCGCTGCAAGCCTGAGACCTACGTAGCCGAAAGCTACATGGCCGGGCTCCGAATGGAGACAGCGCCTGTCCATGTTCCTGGTTTTGGATGCCAAATTTCACGAATCCATGACTGGATCCCTTCGACTGCTTAGGGATGAGGGTACCTCTCCAGGAAGTTTCCGAGGCGTGCAGGTAAATGGAATCAAAGGCGTGTGTCCATCAAATCGACTTCCATACAAAATGACACAAGGCTGGGTATTCCAAGTGCTGGTACAACTCTCCTGGGGTGTGATTAATTCTCCGGGGTACCGTCCGACCATTTCATTGTCCGAATGGCATGGCCATGCTGCTTCAAACGGACCAGATAGTGCTCCTGCTAAGCAACATTGCTGGAGTAGTCGACAAGAAGAAGTAAGTATGGATAAAACCCATGTGCGTTGAGCGACGAGAGGGTGTCCTTGAATGCGAAGATCCGGACCTGATGAAAGACAGATCGAAGAAACATACGGCTGCCAATCATTATCCGGGTTCAGTGATGAGTGATGTTTCCCTAGTCTCGTTGAAGAACCCTTGGCCACGTTGGCGCATTAGGGCCTTCCACAACTTCTGGGGGCCATTGTTAGCAAAATTCCTCGGAGTCGTAATGACCAGCTGTGGGCAGGTGACCAGTTGATTGTTACGACTCGGCTAGTTTCTTTCGGAGCTGGTATGTCAGCAACAGGCCCCCGGGAACTGGTGAATACTCACCGCCGCCCAGTTCAACGGCATCGAACTGTAGGTTAGAGTTTGCCATGGCTGGCTTTAATCCTACCCTTACTATATGGAATGCACGAAATAGCATGCCGACCTAGGATCGGGTCGTGAATGGTCCTCGTGCGCCAGATGAAAAGGTAAAAGAAAATGTTTACAAAAATTTTTATACAGTACATAGGAGTTACAGGTCATTTTACAAATGATCAGTGTTTAAGTAGGAACGTCCTTACACCAGACGAGTTCCGCACCGGGTTCCCGGCTTCGTCGTCGCAACGTGTGGCCGCCCTGTACACGCGTCCGGGTCAAGTTCTTGTCCAGCCCTGCCTTTCTTTCTCCCATGTTGACTACACATCCTCGGTACGCTCTACCCTGGTTTTGCCTTGCTGACGCCTGTTCCGCTGAACGCTGCCGCGCATCTAGGCTTGAGTCTCAGTGAGGGTCTCACTCTGGCCTATTTAGCAGCCCCCTCGCGCATTTTTTTGGCTCTCGCTTGCTTGCTTCGCACGCCCAACCTTCGCACAGGTATTTGTTGCAGCACAACTCGCTCGCCACGCGCGAACTAACCTCGCACAGTTCTATACAGATTTGCGCTTCCCCTCTCTTCTTTCATATCCCTGCACGGCATAAACACTTTTTCCCACTGGGTTTTTTACGGCCATGCCGTCGCCAGGTATCAACTTTCTTCTTATTGCCTTTTAGTGCTTTTATGTACTTGTACTTACTTACAACCATACTTTTATATGGTCATCAAAATCTCACTGTTTTTTCCATTGCAGCCGCCTCACTAGGTGCTGGCATCCATTATCTTCCCTGTGAAGCCAATCCGCCTGGCCTATGGAATTCGTAAACAGCATATGCTCGTCACCGTCACCGACAGTGTCCGGTGCTCTCTGGGGTCTCTGGTGCCGGAAACATATTTTTAATGTCAGGCCGAGGTCGGCCGATTGTGGCCGCGGCCCACAATCTTGAATCCGGCCTGGGCCTGCGGTCATTACCGGCGCCGTTCATCTTCATCTCCCGCTCCCACCACTTCCGCTAAAAGTCCGATATTCCATCAAAGCTAGTGACGCGTCGCGCGTGGGAGACAAAGGGCTATCATATTCCATTCCATTCTATTCTGTTGTGCTGGACACATCCAATTTGCTGAAGACCTCAACGGCTACGTGTTGGTTGTAGTGCTCTTTACGGATTTGCAACCCGTAAAAGACCCTGGTGCTCTTATTAAGGCTGTTCGAGTGTGAAATATTAAGTGCTAAGTAAGAAACGTAGTGACAAGACTCTCTGTACGTAGGTACGTTGTGCAGGGCAGATCGGCCCATTTGAAAATGTTTTGACGCCCTGGGATCCCATAAAGTCCAGCAGCGTCCCTTAGTTCCATCAACACGTCTTCACCCACAATGTCTGGTACCATGAATGCCCTCTACTACAAAGCAGTTCGTCTGTTGTCGCGTGAGCAAACCATCTGCGCTTACCCTTTGTTTGTTAGCCCAAGGATTTCGAGATCAGGAAGGTTCCCATTCCCCAATGTGGTGACGACGAGATCCTTCTCAAGGGTGAAGCCTTTTTTTGCCGATCCGTGATATCTCCTCTGACATGCCGCGTCCTTCAGTCAACTGTTGTGGTGTTTGTGGAACAGATGGTCATATCCATGATGGTGAATTTATCGCCCAGTTCCCTGTGAGAGTCGATTTTCTACTTTTAGACGCGCAGGGTTGAACTCTCTCTAGCTCATCCCCGGACATGAAGCCATTGGAACTGTAGTTCAGTTGGGAAAGAATGTCAAGGACTTCGCCAAAGGTGACAGGGTTGTCGCCGACGTTGGAATCACCGTATGTCCTGTACTTTGAGTGGGTCCTCATCACACTCAGTTCTGCATTCCCAGTGCGACAACTGTTTCTACTGCCGTCGTGGCCAATCCCTCCTCTGTGAAAACTTCAACGCTCGTGGCGTTACTCAAGATGGTGGCTTTGCCGAATACATCGTATAGTGAGCTCTAGTCGTTCCTGATCACAAGTAAATATTTAACTGATGTATCTTTTAGCCAACAGAAGAAGTGCTATAAGATTCACAACTTGACTGATGAGGAGTCTACGCTCCTGGAGCCGGCATCCTGCGCTATTCACGGCCTTGACAAGCTCAACCCGCCCGTCGGTGTTGAGGTTCTCCTCCTCGGCGCAGGCCCAACTGGTCTTATCCTTGCGCAACTCTTGAAGCTCAACGGTGCTTCGAAAGTCGTCATCGCCGCCAACAAGGGCATGAAAATGGACATCGCTAAGCAACTGAACGCGGCCGATGTCTACGTCGAGTTGGACAGGAAAAATCCTGAGGCTCAATGGGAGCAGCTTAAGAAAGACTACAAGTACGGATTTGACGTTGTAGTGAGTGGTCAGCCGTGATGCCAGCGGGGGAATGGGGACTGACACTCGGATAGGTTGAAGCCACAGGTGTTGAGAAGCTCGCCAATGACGCAATCAACTACGTTCGTCGAGGTAGGGAATGTTTCCGCTAAATACGGTCTGAATCACTTACTATCTTGTGCAGGTGGAACGCTGATGATCTACGGTGTCTACGAGAACAAGGCTCTCGTTCACTGGCCCCCCTCCAAGATTTTCGGTGACGAAATCAAGGTACGTCCCTTCATTTACCTACATCGTACCCTAATCACTGATTATCCTTCCCAGATCATTGGCTCATTCTCGCAGACCTTCTGTTTCCCCCGTGCGGTCGCATATCTCGACAGCGGCAAGATCAATGTTAAGGGCATGGTGTGTTTTCCATTACTGATCCCTGTGTACTTCGTATCATAATCGTTGGACATCTGTGTAGGTCACCGATGTGTTCAAATTGGAAGATTACCAAAAGGCACTCGACAAGATGAACTCCAGGCAGTGCCTGAAGATTGCCATCAAGCCATGATCGGCTCTATGGTTATACCTTGCCGGTGGCATCGCGCTATACCGTTTGACTTGTACCATTCACAGTACCATTCACAGGCTGGAGTTTGTGCTACTGAAGCCTTGAAATCAAAAGTAATTGTTGTTGAGCTCTTGCGTCCAATTAATCAGTAAAGCGTGTGAACCTACGTAGCCAAATGTGACAAGCTTAACGTTGAAGTGACGCCAGTCGTACGGTGAACCATCTACCTGACCGAAAAGACGTGTATCGGAAGAATCGCATACGCCGCTGCAAACAACGTGACCACCTTGCTGCAAGGCGAGTCAGTTGATTTGGAAAGTGTTCCGTGTCGGTCTAGAGTCGTCTCCATATTTCTCAATTGACCCGACTACATATATGCTTCATCAGTTCTGGCTCCTTTTTTTCGTCCTCGTATCACTTAACTATCCAATATCTTCTGACCCTATGAAACCTGTCGCACGCGAATCACCATTGGATGTGGCCCATTATCCCATTGCGCCGTCAGGCCTGACGCTTGAGCAGGTTCATGTTTACGTACGACATGGTATGTACTACGCCACCTTAGTAATTCTCCAGCATGACTTGACCTCACACACGCGTAGGAGAGCGAACACCCGTAGGAACCCGACTCAATACACCAGCCACGAACCTTCCGGAACACTGGCTGATGTGTACAACCGGTAGAGCGTTTCGTGCTGCGGTGTACAGTGGGCCTGGGCAGAGCGAAGTGCCAGGCTCAGACCAAGCGTTTCTGAAAGTGAGGAGAGCTGTGGAGCGGAAAGATGGTACCAGCGTTGATGGAGAATGGTGCGCACCTCGAAGTCAATAGTCGTGGCGAACTTATTGACGGTCGAGCTTAGCATGCTGGGAGAGCTCACGGATGTGGGACGCCAAGTGAGCAAGTCGTCCTGTGGATTGTAAATTTATCCTCAATAAGATCCCCAGACTACTTATAACTACGGCGTTGCGTTGAGGAAGCTGTATATTGATAGGTGAGAGTCATACTGAAAGTGATGTGTGACACACTCATGGCTTCATAGACTCGGTTTCCTTCCCGACTCTATTGACGATGAACGGATCCTCTACTTTCGGTGCGTTCCCGACTTCTTCCCCGCTTTTTATAACCCACTCACTTTCCAAGGTCCACAAACATGCCAAGAACAATTGAATCGCTTCAGCAAGTTGTACAGGGCCTCTACCCCGACCCGAAATACGGGAATGGCCTCGTTCCCAAGATATTAATCCGGTACGCCCTCTTGAGTTATGTGCTTTCTCCCCGTGGTTTATCCGACAATTCAGCAACGGCAAAGATGAGAATCTTTTGGGCAATATGTTTGCATGTAAGCGGTTGGAGCTCTTGAACCTGGCGTTTGCGCAAGGTATGAGTTCCTCGTTCTCTGGCGCTATGCGCTGCCGTTTAGATTTCAAGCTTATACATCCCTCCAGCTGCAGCTGAAGCTTATAACCATCTCTTGGAACCACTTGATTCCAAATTATTCAAGTACATCGGAGGTCCTCTCCGAATTGTATGCGTCGCCGTTATTCTCATCCTTGATCATTCCCTAACTAGTACTTAAGGATGGCAAACCACGAGCATCGGGTGTTCTAGATACCGTCGGTCTCTTTGTTTTTACGCTTTTCCTTCGATGCATCCTGAAGTGCTCCGCTGTTCGGCAGATTCGGGCTGCGCAAGCACACGGTCTAAAAGTACCAGCCGAATTCGAAGAGAAGGCTGCTGCGGACATAATTGTGTGTTGCATTTCGACCCGATGTGTCGAGAGCTAATCTTCTTTTATAGGAAAAAAGCGTTGTTTCGGAGTGGTTCGCTGGCTGCACGTCTGCTCTTCTTTACTTCTGCATTCGTTCGAACACACACACTCATTACCTTTTGTGCTTATGTCTGTCAGATAAGACACACGAGTTTCGAAGACTCGCTATGGGTCGACTTCTCGACGATTTACAAAAGAAGATGACACACAAGGCAGATCACAGTGATCGAGATCCTTTGAAGCTCCTTGTCCACTCGACTCACGTAAGTAAATCAACTCGTGGTAAAAATCATATTTCAGCGTGATTATTCAGGATACAGCCCTAGCGGGCTTATGCTCGACGCTGGACGTGTTTGACGAGAGGTGTGTGATACGGATACCCCATGCTGCTACACGTTCTCACCTCGGGACAGATGGCCCGCATTCACGGCCTCTATCACTTTCGAACTGTTCCAGAAGGAAATGGCCGCGTCACCAGCACACCACGTCTTCTTCCAGACCCTGCTTGGTTCTTACTCCCCATTTCCGAAACTACGCCCAGAACATTTCGTGCGTATGCGCTATCAGAACCGTTCCTTACTCCTGCCCCTCTGCGCTGAGGAGGGAAAGCACCTTCCAGGGTTCCCCGAGTTCTGCACGCTTGCTGCCTTCCGAGAACGTGTACGTGAGCTGACGCCGGATGACTTCGAGCGTGAATGCACGCCCGTGAACCGGACTACATGAGTTGACTACTCACAACCCTCTACCCCCATGGGTGGTCCTTGGCGGACTGCTCAGCGGGTGACTTGAGAATGAGCGGAATGGCTAGAGTACAGCATTAGCTGGATCCGGATAGAATAACTGTCATGGTTAATGGATGAATGCTTATTTGATGACTCGCTATCTGGACAATTAGAGGAGAAAGTAACTTTGATACATGCGTGGACTGAGATAATGCATGGAGGTTCGTTCTACTGTGCGATGTGCATGATGCTACTTGACGTGGATGGAAAAGAATTAGGCAAGACTGAGGGAGGGATCGATATTAAGCGAGGAGATCCACGACTATGGTAGTAATTCCGATGACTTGTTTCACTGGAATATAAATTTGAACATCTAATTGAGGAAGTGTGGACGTACCAATCTCAACCGCGATGAGCGCGATGACGATCTGTTCTAGTCGTTCAGCGTGTCGGCTGGCAGCAGACTCTTTTAGCAACTGCAGCATATCTTGCAGTACCTGGGTTCGATGCTCAAATTGAGACCAAAATTACGAAAAATGGAATGATCAGACCTCCACACGATCATTAAGCACCCGAGTCCGCTGCGGTATTTCGAGGTAACTTCGCGCAGCATCATATAGCGGCTGAAGGTCTGGAAAGCTCTGACGGACACGTTCAGCCACGGTTCGATAGCAGTTGCAATCCTGGTTAGTCACTGACCCAGAAGATTTCCTGTTTGGAATGTTAAAGCAACCTCACACTACGGAACGAGAAAAACGTACCGGAGCGTCCAGTACGGATCCCACCAGATTGATGTTTATACGAAGCATGAAAAGCTGCCCAATCTGTTGCATGATCTCGGTGTGTTTCATCTTGTGGACGGTAAGTAACGAGAAGTTTCGCGAGGATTGTTTCACTAACCCCTATCTTCCCAGTTTCGGAAATGATACCAGGAATATCCTTTGTTTGCTCTATCGTGTTTGAGATAAGTTCTTCGAACTTAAAATGTCGAATAGTTTCAATGTCAACGGCAGTCTTTCAAGGTAAGCTAGTGAAGAACTCTCACGAGCGATATTTTAACGGATTGGGACAGAGCATGAGAGAGTGAGAGTTTGGTCCTGTCAAAACAAGATGCGATTGGCCCCTCCTTAGGATCATATACAGGAATGGCGCCCACATATAACTAGATCCTTTTCGCAACGTACTGGTCACACGGTGGTTAAATGAATACAGAAACTCTTCAAACGACGCACTCACATTACGTCGTTGTAGATTCTGATCGTAAAAAGCTATCAGGTTAGTCTTCGTGTAGAAGCAGCATGACAGATATTCAAACAAACCGGCTGTAGTCTGCGTAATAGTAGTTAAGATCTTCCATTTCCACATCTTCAGGTGCTGCAGGCAAATTAACATTGTTAATTTTCTCCTTATAGTTGCACTCACTTAGTTTTTCGACTTCGAACCTTCGACTTTCTCATAGGAAACATCAAAGACAAAGTCGCGAATGGCCTCATGTGAACCTACATGGAGGACAAAAACCGCTTCTCTTGTGTTTCTGTCATTCCCCACATCACAACCGTCTGCAACCCAAAAAATATAAGAACAGCAAGCAAGCTCGGTAGGGGAGCTACTACCCCGTATTCGAATAAGAAGACGTCCGACTCTCCTTCAGGCTGCTGATTGTGAAAACGGCTTAGCTTATGCTTAATCTCGGGACTGCGTGTATCCATTATTGGCGACGTCGCGTCTCTATCCTCGCTTGACTCTGGGATATCCAGTTGGGAAACAGGCATCTCAGGGAGACTGACAGGATCAAGAATTGACGCTACTTCGGATGCAGTTTGCGCATGAGACTTAGAGAGCTCGTACGTGTAGGGCGTGTAGATAGCTTCGTCAAAGCGGTGTACGGCAGTTCGATAAGCTGTTTTACGGGCATGAAAGAACTTCATAAGTTCGTCCATCCGATAGGAACTTGATACACGGCTTCAGCATGTTGTAATAGACAAAAGTGCAAAACATTTTCACCCTGCAGTGCAGTACGCAGTGACACGAGGCAGCGATTTTGCCTTCTTCTTCGTCAGTCTTAGAGCATCTTTCCTCGCGGTACCTTCAGGGATTTGTGCGATTTGGTTATAAACCTTACCCAAACTTTCTTGTTAGATCAACTTCAACAACTTTGTGCTGTCGTACTTCAATATCTTCTGGGTCCTGCAGTTCGTCTTCCTCTTCGTCTTCCTCCTCGTCACTCAGCTCGGCATCATTGAATATCTCTTTCAGAGCAGGTACTTCCGGGTCATCAACTGGCTGTTGTATCCTTGAGCCTCTGGATGGGAAAGACTGCTCCGGCTGCTCCGGCAACACTTTGAGTTTGCCTGCCGCTTTGGTGCTTCTGCGGGGGTAAGAAGGTTGTTTAAGTGTTCCATGATGCAGAAGCGAGCACCACTGCGAACCTATTCGCACCTCTAGACTTTTCTGCGGGTTTTATCTCCAAGGGCATTTTGGGAAGAGCGTGCTAAGTTGTTGTAGGGAAGTGGTTGCGTGACAGCTGTAACACACGTAATCACAAGACTTGATTGTCTCCGCGAACTTGGACCAAGCCCGCTTGATTGTGTCCAAACTGGACATTGGTTAAGGGCCCGTATACCCTGTGAGTGATTTTCATTTATTATATAAGACTTGCATGAAACTACATGAGATTCGCCGCTGCGGAGGGATGGAAAACTACGTCTGCCCTCTCTGTTCGCAGATGATTATCCTGCACCCTTATTCGCCCGCGTTTTGTCCGCCTTTGGGCTCCACCTTTCGTTAATAACGGCTGAGGAAGGGCATGTTGCTCTCACGCGTGTGCACACGATATGTATAAGTTCTGAATCCGCGTGTGAAAATATTAGAGCTTCTCTTCCAGGTACGTGCATTTCGTCAGTGGCAGGTAGGGCCTCGATCGCAGTATCTTCGCGTGGTTATATTGACCGTAGCTTCTCGTGGTATAATCAAGAAGAATCAGGACCATAGCTTGCTTTATCTACTTACTGCATCACTATGCTGGAGTCGCCACTGTCATTGCAGTTGTCGTCAGATGTTTATGCTACCTGCCCGGTCATTCCAGAGCGTATACTGAAATCTGACCCTTTTTTTGTTGCTTGACGTATGTCTTTGGAAAGGCGGCCCTCACCCAGGGGGATCATGCGCTCATGAAGTAGGATTGGTAAATTCAGCTTTTATCTCCCACTTATTCACATGAAGCTCAAGTTTCCGACAAGCTGGCTCAATTCGTATCGCATTCGGCGCCCTGGTTTGCCGCGCGATAACACGTTAACAAAATATTGAAACCTGTGATGTCTATCATGACTTAGTTGAAACTCTGATAACGCTGACTGCATCTCACAGCCCTTTTGTGTTGTTGATTTGAAACGCGGGTCCCCTTGGTGGCCCCAACAAGTCTAGACCTCATCTCCTCTTCCTCCGCGTTAAACTATCCGACCATTAAGGCATATGTGTCATTTGAAGCCACGCCTTACCTTTCCTCCTGTACTTCTGGCTGCAGCTGCGCCGTTACGCCGTCACTCGACGATTGTCCGCTGCTTGTTCGCAGTTTCACGTGAAAGGTAGCCGAAATAGCAAGCGTGGAGCGTCGATATGACCTTTTGCCAGCTTAATTCGTCGCCAGACCACGTTGCGGGGTGTACCACTTGTTGGTACCCGATAGCCGCCGACTCTCTTCCCATGGTAATCTGTTCACTTGACGAGAAGACTGCTACGCATGGAAGTAAATCCAATTTCGCGAAGCGAATTAAGTTTATCGGTTGACGTCGTGCTTAAACTATGCCCAGAACGCTGCATCGAGAAATTATGATTGTAATGGGTGGTGTGGTCACTAACTAGAGAGCAATACAAAAATACTATAACAAACAAGCGCGCGGCACCCCCAGTTGAAAAACGATGATTGTAGTCGACACACAAATGTCCGGGAAAGGAGTCATGCAAGAGATGGATAACCGAAAGAGACAAGCTGACTGTGTGAACAAACAACCTAGTTAAAAGAGGCAAAGGCACGTAAAACGACTTCGTCGGCAGGGTTGCGTCTAGGGTTTTGTAAAGATTGAAGGTATGATAATGGGGCAAGTCCGGCAGACACAGGGTCCGTTTGATCCTGGGCAGAGAACGCATAGGCTACTCGCTCCCGTGGACGCTTCCAAGGGTAAAAGTCGTCTTCGTGTGGGTCTGAGCCGGAAGAATCTGACAGACGTCGCGGGGATGGGGACAAACTTGCTTGACCGTCAAAAGGAATGTACAAGGGATATGTTCCATGCTCGTGTCGTGGAGATCCTGGTTCCGAAATTGGACTGGGTAAGTCCACCAGACTGGGTCGGCGATTGTCGCTCTTTCTTTTCCCCGAGCGTGAGCGACGATACATGCCTGGCGGGACTGAGACGTTTCGCATGGATGGAATGTCGTCGACAGTCTTCATATTTCCAATCGTTGCCTGCGTGAAGTATGCCGCTAAGGAAGGGGTAGAAATTCAAAATGTGAACGGATACCTCAAATGGGAGTGAATCTATGGAGCAAACACTTACTTAAATGCCATTTTTTGGGCCCAGTGGGAAGATCGACCCATGCGGAATAGGTCTGTTTAGTCAGGATGTTATGTCCCTCAGCCTTCGTATACTTTTCTTGATAGAATAGAAACTTGAGGAAGCTCATGAGCGAATGCGAGACAACGCAATGTGGGAGAACGCACATCCTACGGAGAAACACCTCAGAAAAGAATGAGGTCAATCAAGTGTGCATGAAAGAACATACGTCTCGAACACGGCTCGGCCCCCACCGAAGTCCATCTGTCCAACGTTCTATCCCGAGGCCAGCGGCCTCCGATGTCGTGCTTCTCTCTTCCCATACAAAAACAGACCCAGGACGCACGAATCGACGTTCATCTGCGTCCAGTCGACGATGGACCATGGGTCCTAGTGTCCCAAGAATTCCAGCAGCATGAAATACACGGTGAGCGTCATCTGTCGTTCTGCGGAACCATAATCAGAGAACGGGTGGGGGGTACGGAGAGGCTGGACGCACGCAATGCGAGTATTGGTACAAGTGGGCTGTTGCATGCCACAGCAAGAAAGAGGAACAATGAAAGCTTAATTGCAAAGGTTACGTTCTTATAGCAAGGAAACGGGCGGCTGAGCCTCCAGCGCTCTCAGCGGATCGGAGAAAGAACCTTGTGTGGGATGGGTTCTTCTGTTAACCCTTATATTTTGTGACATTTCCCTGCACCTCCAGAAGGGTTGCCAGTCGTGGGAACCGTGCGCGATATCCTAGTTCTCCTTCTTTTCCAGATAAGTAAGCAATGTTGGATTGTTCCTGCTACTTCTCCGTCAACCCAATCATACACAGCTTTATAAAATCACCATCGCAAATCACCCTCCGACCCTACCAGGCTCGGTACACAATCTGAGAACGTTAATTAAACTTAGATCGCGAATAACATTTCTCCTGATAGCCCCGCCTCGAGACAATCAGCAACCAACCCATCGGAAGGGTGAGCTTCCTCTAGACTGTTATGTGCTGCTATAACTTTAGCCGATCACGAACAGCCTTGTTCTTTCTGATTGCTTTTTTCCGTTAACCTTACTGCTACAGATGTGCCCGGACACCTCAACCACGTCTTTTAGAGTTTCACGGAAGCAATATGTTCATGTATCTCCGGGACGGCGTTCAAATCTTTTAATCTTTTCGGCGTCCACCGAACATATGTCTAATTTCCAACATCATGCATCAATTGAGTGATGACGATTAACTCTGCAAGGCCCACACTGCCTTTTGGCTCGACCACGTGTCAGCTCACTCTGCCAGATGCGCTGCTTGTCATCCGAATCAGTACTAGCGCCATTTTATCTGATGATGTGACGCACCCCGTAGAGGCAACACTACTTGAGAAAAATCACCTACATCTGCTGTATGTAGTGCGCCATGAAAAAGGTAATCTATCTTTAAATGTTTGCGTGCACCGGGTGACGGATCGTAAAATCCCAGAAGTGCAGCCTGTTTATGTTTCACACGAACCGCAGTCAGATCCCACCTGTAAAATAGGGTTTCATTCAGTGTCCTTACCTTTGATCGTCCACCCGGAATCACGAGCTGGCTATTGTGTACTTGTGCTTGGAGAGGAACAGTTACGTCAATAGATATTGGCGACTCCCCGTCTTCACCGCTCGCAATATATCTAGCGGTTAATACGACAAGGCCTGTTATGCACCAATCAGAACTCATCAATAATTGAGACGCCGAAGACAAACCGCCAATGGCCCGCTCGTGCTCTGCTCGTCGATGAACAGGTTCGGAAAGGATATTATTAGTGTGTTCTGCTTCTTCACGGCACTGCTGTATAGTAGTACGATATGCATGACGAGCAGCCTGCAACTGACTGATACAATGTTGTTGGTAGGTTAGGCAACATTCACAAGTTATTACGCACGCTATTCGACGAGCGCGTAGCCGTGGCTTTATCATGAAGTTGTGCGCTAGTGCAGCCAAGGTGGAAGGTACGAGGAGGGCGCACAAACCGATGATGACATCGACTTCATGAGAGAGCACAATGGGAACATGGATACGCTGACCTAGATGTTCAAGCCTGGAGCGAGAGGTACGTAAGTGCGTGACGATACTAACCCAACGTTTTACCCACGTTACGTTCGTGTAAACTGCTCCTGCTGATGCGGCGCCGACCGCGATCGACACAAGGCTACTCTCAGAACCCGTCCAAATCCCATACACGGTTCCTGATACGCCTGTGATACCGAGTTCAACGCCAAGCTTAGCTTTAAAACCCCCCGAGAGTGGCCTTGTGGCTAATTCCGCAGACAAGTGAGGAAAGTGACTGAATTGGAATCCCGCGCCCCATGCCAATGCTCCTTTTGGATGCAAGGGTGATACGAGACTCGCCGTAAAGGATGGCTGTGGACCCGTGGCAAAAATCAAATGACCTTGTGTCAGTGATTTAACGAAAAGCTGTCTTTGAAGCTCCAGCGTCAACGGGGGTAAATGGAGTGTCCTCGATGAGATAGAGGTCTTAAGTGTTACATGATTCTCGCCACCATTGTACATTGCCCTCAGATTCATACCAGGGGAGCGTAGTAGATTAGCTGTCGCCTATGTCAGCAACAGATAAGGTACGACGTTTCAAAAGACAAAGCGATAGACCGTACCTCAAGCAGAATTCGTGGTGAAACCTGGTGTCGAATCGTTCCCAGCACGTTCCCATAGTCACGAGGGGCACCTGGATAGGGAATAGCTTGTATACGCCCTGTTAAGGATGCTTCGGTGCCATTCTTGAAGTTCACCTAGATGCTCATCAGTCAAATGAACTATGCAGAAACAGGAAACAGAAGCACCCCCATGGTGTGTTGAACACGCAACAGAGTTTGCCTCACACCGCTAAGCCTGGTGCGCAGGCGTTTCGAGTGCAGCTCATGCACGGGCAGGAAGAAGTCACTCATATCGAAACTGCACGTAAAATCGCCAAGAGAAATAATGGGTTTCCCAGCTCGAGACATGCCTCGAGCTTCTGCCACTAATCGTTCAAGTTCTGCGCGAAGCTTTCGAAAGGTGAGGTGTGATATGAACGTCGATGTTTGCGCCCACCTCCTCCGGGGAAGAGTATCGCTGCCCGACGGCTCTACGGGCAACGAGCCCACTTTCTCCTAATGTATCATAAACTAGGTTGACATGAATCTTTGGCGTGAAAAATGAGTAAAAATTTTGTCTCACTTTGCCGTTGATCTGGATCGGTTAGGACTGAAAACCATGATAAAACTCTTCCAACAAGATAACATGGAACTTGATCGGAATAAGTCACCTTCATAGGCTCGTTGGATCTCTCGGAACCGCTTTTCGGCTACTCTCCTGGTGTTTTCATCCTTCGTCGTTTGCCGGTCTGGATGGAAGAGTACTAGAATTGGAGTTACTCATAATTTCAAGGTACAATGAGTATCCCGTGCACCTGCTAACTCCTTATAACGATGTCGAATGTCATCCTAGAATCCCAGCTGTTTGAGAGCGGTTCACGGAGAAAAGCAAGTCAACATTACCTGGGAAGCCGAGACGGGAAGATTGAGGATGGAACTAAGGGAAGAATCTCGGAAAAAAAAAAAACGCTTCTTAAGGAAACTTAACTTACTACAAAGATTCTCTGGAGTCTTCGTTGGATGTAGTAGGTTGACTGGCCCGTCCGGACATAGCGCGAGTCACACTTACATCATGTTCCGTCACGCTTGCATGTCAGTCCTAGAGTCCTTTTCCAACAACCACACAGACCGCCATACATAACACCCATAACAGTCCTCACTGTCGAATATGTATCATGTCGCTTTTTCAAACGTTTTGGTGAGTTTGCTGTGCAACGGCCCGCCGCTCCAATCTCAGAGTCACAACCAACATTCCTCTGGAGAACTCGTTCCTTGTTGAGCGTCTCCATATGCCTCGGAGTTGTCGTGACCTGCCTGCCCCTTTTGAGCTTAATTTTTTATCCTAGCATCACATGCAACTTCAGGTTGCCGACGCTTTGCTGGAATTCGTGCATCCACATTGTACTTAAGGTTCAGCATTCTTCCGTCAAATTCACTCGCAGAGTCTGCCAAAAGCAGCTATTCACTTATTAGTGCCATTTTTATTCATGTCAACTGTCAACTTGCTAGCGTGTGGCGTGGGCTGCCAGGACTCCCCATCGGTGTAGACACCGGGGACATGATTCGATGCTCCTCAGTACCCTCCTGGCGAAGCGACCTTCCATCTTATCATATATCTTGAAGAAGAGTACTCGTGTACACACATTAAGATGTTTACTCAGCCGGGCTATGCGTTACTTCTAGTTGTAAACCTGGTAAGCTTATTAATTTTGTCACATCTAATTATGAGTTGGTCTGGACTATATTGATCAACGACGTCGAGGCTCATCAATTCTATTCTTGAAATGCACCGGTTTACCCCATAATCGCCAAATTCCTTAAGCGCCCCCGCAGTTCAATGTACACATCATACCCTACGAAAGCGTTTAGTTGTATCAGATACGCTCTCGCGGGGAATACCGATGGGTTAAATGCAACTTTCCATACACTCACCAACTGTGGTGCATCTCACAAAGTCTTAGTGCACTGAATCTTGCGCTGGTACAACTGCATGCCATCTGTGTCAGGGACTCTGTAATTGGGGTTTGCCGAAATCCCAACACAATATTGAACCTCTAGGATATATTACAACCAAGAAGTCATACATCACAGATAACATACCGCCTCAGGTTCGCCAAGCGCAAGGTATACGAATTTTCAAGAGCAGGGCCCATCATAGTTTGTACTACTCACTCTTCGTGGAATTCCAGAACGATCTAGCTTTTTTCCATACCTTCAAAACACCAGTGCCAGTGCTAGTTTAGGTGGTCTTGGTGAAGGAAATGCAAGCAGGTGTGTAGGAACTTACATCGCATCTGCAACATCCTCTTCAAGAACCCATCTCATGTGCACTCCGAGATCGTCTGCTTCAATATCGTGGGCTTTTCTCCGTTTTGACTGGTGCTGGCAATCATGACTGAGCAACGGAGGAGATAACCCACCCTGCAAAACAACTGAGAATATTCGGTAGGTCTTTCTTATGTGGCTGAATGCATGCATCGTGTCTCCAATGTGACGGATGTCTATGATGCGAAGTCGGTCATCACCACTTGCGCCGATGGCACGTTCCTGTTTTGAAGGCGGGGATCTGGGTGGAGGGGCTGCGAGCAAGTTGTCTATAATAGAGCGAGAGATCTCCAGTATATTCATTTCGTCCTCATCGATGTTCTCGGAAGACGGAAATTCGTATAAACCTGCTAGTAGACCTGTAGAGTTCATATTAACTGTGGGCACGAAAAGTGTACACCATATCTACGTACCACCTTCAGGTCTTCTGACTAATGCGAAACGCCGTTCCCCCTTGCACCTCCACTCGACAATGTTGACAGCGTCAGTCTCTGCTCTGACCGTCTTTTTAATGGCCTTCATTGGAAATCGAGTGACCAAACTTCCAGATGGTGCCGGCATACAAATCTCACATAGATCTTCGATGTTATTTATGGACGGTGTAGAATCCTATGTGGTCCCTGCATTTCAATATTCCCCAAAGAGCAAAGGTGAAATTCCGCACCCTTGACTCCTTATGAGCACCACAACCGTCACTTAAGGGACAAGACTCGCAGATCGGATCCCTGACTTTGCAGACCGTACTCCCGAGTTCTATTAGCGCTTGATTAACATCCCCCGGCCGATCCGAACCTTCTACCATTGCTTCTGCCCCATCCCATAGCAAATCCAGCGTCTTCTTTGCCTTGGGAGAGGCGTGGAGGGCCAAAACTCGACTAAGCAGGCGATGCACGTTGCCATCGAGAACAGGTGCGCATACTCCATAAGCTATGCTGCAAATAGCTCCAGCGCTAGGCCATATTGTTAGGATAGATACCTCTGCAACAAAGATAGCTGACTGTTGGTACCTGTACCGCCCAATGCCTGGTATTTCCTTTTCTAACGTCTTTGTATCGGCGGGAAGGCGACCACTAAATTTAGTTACCACTTTCTGTGCTCCAGCTAGCAGGCGAGCGGCCCGGGAATAATATCCTAGACCCTTCCAAAGACTGTTTACCGTATCAATATCCGCGACAGCTAACTCTTGGATTGTTGGAAACTTTTCCATCCATCGCGTATAGTAGGGAATAACAGTAGCCACTTGCGTCTGTTGTAACATGATCTCAGAGACCCATACCTTTTCAAGATCTCAGTCAGCGAATAGACCCTCAAAATGCCGCCTCACCTCGTATGCTCTTTGAGCTTGCTCCTCAGGCGACGTGGCCATGACAGGTTGTCTCCATGGCATACCTCTCACATCACGCACGTCTACGAACCACTCCAACAAACTAGCTCGAAGTTGCGCGACGTTCTCATCCTTGAGAGAGTGTAACCCTGCAGAATGTGGCCGAGCCGTCACGTCCGGTTCCGAGCCCGCATCGTCATCTATGGTTACAGATAGCCTTCTCTTCTTCGGCTGTCTCTTTGCCACAGTGCCCAGCGAGGTAGATCCTTTTGCCATGCTAATGGGGCGCGCCAGAGTGACTAGCCTCACGTGACTCGACACATAAATACATCACTATATATAAAATCCTCGTGTAAATTAGTCGTTTATTTAATTATACTTACAGTAACGACAGCCGTTCGAGAATAAGTAATTTGAGGTGGCGATTAATACAGACAAGTCTGAGTCTAGCGTCACAGTTATCTTACGTGTGATACTCAATACATATATAGAGAATTTCAAGATGGCGTTCATTTTCTACAGGTGGGGTGGGATGATATCTGAACTTTGGTTATCAAGGTTAGGTGTAAGGCATTGTTTTTCTATCCGCGGCGACAGCGATGGTATACACTAGCAACCCACGGTTAAAACGCCTGCGAAACCAAGTTCGATTCCATTCATTTTTCCCGTTTACGATGAATAAAATTTCAAGTACGCGAGCACATGCGCCATAGGACTTGGATCACTGGAGCATATCAACGTGTGGGTGGTTGAAGACAACTGCCCGTCGGTGTGAGGCAACGGTAAAACACCTAAGTAAGTATCCAGTGATATCAGACAAGACTCGAGTTGAAAAAAGCCTTGGTTTCCGATGAGTCCAATTGGATAGGGAGACATGAATAAGCAAGGAGATGTACACTATATTGAAAGGACGGAAGAGACGGTGATTGGGGGATAAAGACTACCCATCAGAGAAAGGCGAGACGATAGTCATCAACAACACGCATGGTCGCAAACGTCAGACGTGGTCCAATTGATACAGCAATATATCTTTGGAGGTGTAAGGTCATGTCAATACATGCACTCGATGAAGGCTCACCGTCAAACTTTTCCGATACCCAGCTTCGCCCACCGAGCTGCCCATTTCCTGAGTATGTGCTTTTGCACTTTCCCACTTGCTGTCTTGGGCAACTCAGTTTCTGCCCCCTCTTCGCCTACGAACCATACCCACGCAGGTTGGTTCTGTCATCGAAAAATGAAATGAAATGCATGGGTACATAGGTCGAACGTCATACCTGAGGGTTCATCTGCTGGCCCACCCATTGCTTCAGTTCGGAACGAGTGATCGGGGGTTCATTGGCGTGTCGGACGACCCATACGCCTACTGTTTCGCCAAAAGTCGCGTCAGGAACTGCCACAACGGCCGCCTCTCGAATGGAGTGATGGTTCGTAATGGTATTCTCTATTTGGACTGGAAACAAGTTTTCGCCACCTCGAATGATTATATCTAAGCCATCTGTCTTCATAGTGTCCTGTATACACAAACCATAAGCAAATACCTTTGATCCGGCTGATTACTGCAAACAGATACGGGTTTTAGGAGATGGAGAAATCATCCTGAATTCATGTACTAACCGCGAAGATACCCCTCCTCATCCATAATTGTCTCATCGCCGGTGTGCATCCATAAATCTGAACAGTCAGGAATGCACGATGAAGATGTCAAGAAGTGACAAATAAACTCACCTGAACTCCCAGGATGGCGCCGCATGACAGACGCGGTTTGCTCGGGGTCGTTCCAGTACCTGTCCCAAGTTTATAAAGTTGATCGGACAATAGTGGAAGAAAGCCCAACCCCCGCTGTACTAGATAGCCAGCAACACAGAGTTCTCCAGGCTGGTTGACTGGCAGAATATTACCCTGGGGGTCAATTACCTTTGCCTTTACATGGGGCTGCACCCGGCCGACACTTTCCACCCGTTTGTTGACAGGGTCTGTTGGAATGGTCTGAAATGACACTGGGCTACGGAAATGTTACAGCGCCATGTTAATATTACTTGTGAGGGTTGAGACAAATTCACCATTAACCTGGTCTCAGCTACAGGCACCGACCGACTCAGTAGGTGGGAGCTGGCATAGTAAATTAAACTTACTCATTCCGTAAGCAATCGTCAACTCCTTTAAATTCAGTTTATCTATGAGCTGTCGCATAAGCTCTTCTGGAATGGGTGAACCTGCTGCGATGCCAGTTCTACACAATTTCACATCAGCTGTTGTAAGGAGGGAGATCAATCAGAAAAAAAAACCAGACCTGAGCTTTGGAAGGCTCACGCCCCCCCTTCGAGACACTTCTTCAAGTATACCTAGGAAATGAGTAGGGACCTTAGAAGTTCGTCAAACCTTGAGTATTTTTTAAGAAGGCGTAGAAATACCCACGCCATGAAGGGCAGTGCACTGCTCAGCCACAAGGGTATCCACAATAGCTTTGGGATGGTAGCTTTCTGACGGATAAACAATGCACGAGCCATGCACCCATGCAGCTAAGTTTCCCAATACCTAAAGTTATCAGAAAGCTTGTGACGATTGACTCGTGAGAAATAAGAAACCAGCTTACAAGTCCAAAGCAATGGTACAGAGGCGGGACATTGCCTGGAACACATGATGAGAGGCGGGCTACACAAATTGTTTAAATCTCAAGAATAGACGGACACAGTTTATCTTCAGGTGTAAGTTTCATACAACGACCAATAGATAAGGCATTATTGAGAAGTTGATGCGTCAACTGGAACACGTCCAGATTCCATACACTTGGTAGTTTGTGTCAACTCACCGAAACAGCTTTCTGTAGTACGTCAAATATTAGCACGTCCTCATGCGCCTAGCTGAGACACAGTGCGAACCGGTGCGCCTGTGGTACCGCTAATGACTTAGTCAGTTACAGCCTGCCACGGAAAAAAAAGAAATACGGCAAAACCTTGTGAATTGCAGATTAATTACATCATCCTTAGCGGAGATTTGTGAGACTTCGTTGATATGCTTGTCCTCAGCGGCGCTTTGTTGCCACATGAAAAGCTCTCGGTAATCAATGCTGCATTTCATTTGTGTCAAGGCTGCTTCAAAACGGTCACCTGTGCCTATATTATCCACTAGAACGAGTGACCGCAAGTCAGGGAGTGCATCGGAAAAAATGGTACTTGACGTGGAGGTGGATATAGAAGGGAGTGCGTCCGAGAGCATGGAAAGGTAGTCTGAGCTGCGTAAACTAGGGACTATGAAGAGGGTCGACACCCCAACGAGTTTCAATGCTTGTACCTTTGATTAATGATGGTCCATGGTTAGACATTGACGGAGAATAGAGACGGGGACTTACAAGGTCATGAGCACGATAGGCTGGATTGAGCGTGACAAGGATTGCCCCGACTCTTGCGCATGCCCATTGAAGTAGAGCATATACACTGGTGGTGGGATGAGCTTTAAGCAACATGGAGATGGATTGTCTCACCTAGTATTGCCCATGACCACTCCGACACGATCGCCCCTCTTAACACCTAAGGAGACGAGCCCCCTAGAAAGCGCTTCGATGTGGCGATCAAATTCTGCGAAATCCCAGGCGAGATACTTGGAGCCATTATGGTTTGGAGATAATGGTCCACCATGAGGACGAGGTAACTCCCGAGGACATATGAGAGCTGGGCGAGAATGATGCTTAGCTAGTATTTCAGAGCGAAAATATTCAGAGAGAGTGGAAGTGTTCAATGGAGGTTCTAGAGATCCTTCAACTGAAGACATTGTTAGTAGTGTTCTCTGGGCTATCCCATGGCCAAGACCAGTTCGCCTCAACAAGTTCACGGACGCGGTGAGTTTTGAGGCTAGCATACTGACTTATGCCACGTAAATAACGGCGGCGAGCGTTGCTAGAGAAGAGATCAAACAATGTCCAACATATATGTCGCTTCACGTCGCGTTTGACCAATAGCAACTTTGGCTTTGTAAATAATTGAAGCCAAAATGAATAATGTGCAGATCTCGGGGACCGAAATGTGGGAATACGCCATCGCCGACCCACCGCAACTTTTAGCCACGACTCCATACAGCTCCGAATTCTGTCGACCAAGGCGTGTTTTGAAGCTACGGGCCAGGGCATTGCGGGAAAATTATCCGGTCAGTGAATTTCGCTTTTTCCATCGCGCCATGCCTAGTTTAGCCATCCAACTCTTTCTACAGTGGCACTAGTGTTGTGCAGGGCCGGCTGGGCTCGATAGCTCGGGCTATCCAGGGCTCGGGCTAGCTATTCTGGTAGCCCATACTAATATTGCCCTGGTGTGTCTCCTTCAATCACGTCACGGTCCAGTCTGAATCATGTCCGGATTCCTAGACAAAAATTTGACAAAAATATCCCATCACAAAGGGTTTAACACGAAGACAAGCTTGTTGGTTTGAATACCTCTTGTTCGTTATCTGGTTCCATCCTGGAAAACTTGGCACTAAGCCTGACACTTTAACTAGATAATGGGACATCTACTCTAAAGAGGGACGTAATGACTACATCCAAGTCAATCCTCAGAACTTATAACCAGTATTCACCAACCAACAAGTCTCTGAATCACTTTATGCCACCTACTTACTTGCACCCATACTCTGTTAGATCTCTGAGATCTAACACTGAAGCTCTAGACCCCCAGACATCTGGACTCTGAGGTAACTATTGTATTCCATTCTCATTCTTATTATATGCCTTATAAAGTATAATCCCTATTCTATGGCGGTCCGTTTGCACAAAAATGCAGCGCGCGCGCCCTAACGGTTCCGCGCGCGCCATT